>CAOLHI010002973.1:0-209895 GCA_948474755.1 Ctenosaura bakeri
CTCTTCTCCTCTCCCTTCCTTCTCTCAGGGACAAACACAACCAGCTATTCATTCTTTGGCCAAACAAAGCAAGAGAACAATGTTGTCAGCACAGCTACAAGGCAACCCCACTTCTCTCTCTTGCTCACTGTTTACTAACTTTCCAAGAAGATTAGGTAAGAAGCCCGTCCCATTCCCAAAGCCCCTGCCTTCCAAAGCGGAGCCCCGTCCAAAACACTGTCAAGGCTACCTAGGTCAATTGATAATAAGGCAATCTGTGTCCATCACAGTAAACAAATGTAGGTTGGGGGAAGAGAAGCAACATACATTATTTGAGTTGTAATGACTAATGACTGGAATAAATCTGCAGTTTCAAAGGTTTTTCAAAACTACATTTTAAATAAATCTTTCTTCACAGAGGAAAGCTTTGTGTATTCAGATAGCCATGCTAGTTTGCATCTGCACACAGAAAATCAGCTGGGTGCTTCAATGGGAAAATTCCATCACATCTCAGTTATGAGAGTAATGTGGTGTTGTTTTTAATACATTCTTAGGACTTAGCACACACCACAGTTGGCAATTAATTCAGTAAACCTCTCCATTATTAATCTCTTCTGAATACAAAAGCACCCTTGGCCATATTAATCACAACTAAGATAGGAAGAGCACCAGCACAATGCGCAACACATAGGAATGTCTTAAAGGTGTCCGGATAGGTTGTTTATTCCTTGCATAATAATTACACCCAGAAATTCTGAAGTCTTGTGTGCATTATTGGAAAGACAAGCAAGACAGAAATGGTTCAAGACACTTGGCACTAAAAAACATGGCCAAGCTGATACTATTGTTATTTCTTCACCACCATCAGTTTGTCATGGGATTGTGTATGTGCACAAAAGAAAAGAGGATTGCAATTTAAGATTCAATACAAGGGGAACAGAGGAGGACGAAGTAAGGAAATGAAGTACTGTACATTTGTTGCAGTTACATGTGGTCAGGCTCAGTTACAGTACTGAATAGGAACCAGGAGTTTTTGCCCATAAATTATACAATCAATATATTGATAAGCCATATTAATCAATTCAGGTCTCACTTTGCCCAATCTGAACTACCCTAACTCCCCCCCCCTTCATGCTAAAAATCACAAACACTTTTGACCCTTACTGATTATCTCAACAACTCAGAATGCAATGATGGAAAGATGATGATGAAAATATAGAAATAAAAAATCAGTGTGGAATATTTTATCACTTTTTCCCCCAGAAATCTCCCTCTATTACATGACATTGCTTATATTTTTTATTAAAATCATAATACAAAGTAAATCACACCAAGGTTTACAGTGACAAGAACAAAGATAATGTCCTCATCACCCCCCTCTCCTGTTAATAAGCAAAAATAAAAATAAAAATGCACAGTTCGTTATAAATTTTATCAGATGACTGCTGCTCATCTCTTGGCTCTAATGTAATTTACAATTGTATAATTTCTAGTAATGACCAAATCTCTGTCAAATAATCAGAGCCTTTAGAAGTGAGCCCGTTTTGCAATTCATGAGTCACAACATTTTAACCTCGCTTCCCATTTCAGCGTTCATGTTAACTTGGGAGGAAAAAAGAATGCCCCATCTATGTGCAGATCTCAACCCATGCTCGCAAACCCCAGTAAATACACTGTCACTTTATACCCCTCGAAGTGCCTTGAATGGGTGAAAAATAATAAATTCTTTCCCCATCCCAACTGCAAAGAGAAGGCTGAGGTTATCTGCAGCCCGACATACGCTTACCTGGGAGGAAACTCCGCTGAATGCAATGGAATTAATTTTTGAATAGACACGAATAGGGGTTCACTCTACGTATCCAACACGCACCATTTCCGCACTAGCCTGTTCTAGCGCGATGATTCCACTTTCAATCTCCTCTGGAATCCTGGGGTTTGCAGTTTCGGGAGGGGCCGGCCGGCCCCTCCCGAAACTGCAAACCCCAGGATTCCAGAGGAGGTTGAAAGTGGAATCATCGCGCTAGAACAGGCTAGTGCGGAAAGGGTCAGCGGGTAAATATTCTGCACTAAACCATCTTAACTATGCAAGAACGATTGCCATCCCTCCCTGACACTTCCCCATAAAGCTCTGTCAAACTACAAACAAACGTAATAATTCCTCGTAATTGCAGAGATGGAGCTCCGGGAGCCGGGATCAGGAGTAGACACACGCACGGGCTTGAACGGCTCAGAAATCCCTCGCTTTGCCCCCATCGCCGCCGCCACAATCGACTCGCGTCAGATCTTTAATCAGCAAACAACTCCGCAACGTCCCCGCCGGCAACCTTCTTCCAAGCCCGCAGATCTTTAAACCCCTTTCTGCACTAGACTGTTACAGCGCTATTATTCCACTGTCAACATCCCACGACCCCTTCCCTAAACGGCAAACCCCAGGATTCCATCGGATGCTGAAAGTGGAATAATAACACTGTAACAGTCTAGTGCGGAAACGGCCCCACTCTGGATCCCCCTCCTCTCTCCGAGCGCCGAGAGAACTTTCGATCCAAAGAAAACGCGCCTTGCAAATGAGAATTTTTGTTTGTTTTGTTTAAACCTCTCCTGCCTCCTCGCCCAGTCCCGATCTCCAAAATCCATCTTTCCAAAAATCCCGAAGACACCGTTATTACCTTTTTTTCGCCCCTCTCCCCGGGGGCGGCGGCAGGAAAGGGGCCGAAAACTCAGCACCAGGAGTGAGGCGAGAAAATCAGAGCGGCGCCCCGGCCGTCTCCCCGCGCGGCTGCCGCGCCTTCTCCGCGCCTTCGGCCGCCCGCTCCCTTCGGGGCACAAGGGGCGCCGCGCACGGCCGGGGGGTTTGCCGCCGACGCTGCGGCCAGGCGGGAGCTCCCAGCGAAACAGCAGAGGGAAAGGCGGGCAGCTTCCAACACGGCGGCGGCGGCGGGGCGAGAGGAAGGCGGGCACCGGCGCTGGGCGAGTGATTTAGAGCTCCTCCGGCCCCACCCCTGCGCCTCCGGCTCATCCCCGGTCCAGCCCCGGCCGCAAGGAAGTATTTGCATAGGGTGACCTCCTCTTGGCCTCGGACATTTTTCCCCCCAAGAACTTTCCTTCTCTCCGCCTCGTAATTTGTCCCTGTAAAATCCCCCCCGGCCTCTGCAGGGCTTGGAAAAGTTACTTTGGGGGACCAAAGCTCCAAGAGCCCCACAGGCAGCCCAGCAGGCAGGGATTTGGGGAGGGGCACAAACCTCAAAGTAACTTCTCCAAGCTTTGCCAAGAAGGCGATGAGCTCCTACAGTACTTTCCGCACTAGCCAGTTATAGCGCGATGATTCCACTTTCAGCATCCTCTGGAATCCTGGGCTTTGCAGTTTCGGGAGGGGAAACTGCAAACCCCAGGATTCCAGAGGATGTTGAAAGTGGGGTCATGCGCTATAACTGGCTAGTGCGGAAATGGCCTCAGTGCAAACTGCCCGCGGCTGATTCAGGCAAGAATGGAAGGAAAGCTAATTTTACCAGGGGTGACAGTGATGCTCTCTCTCCCTTCTTTTATTGGCATCCAGCCTTTTGTGACCCAGTGTGGGGTTTTTAATGTCCGAAAGCATTCACTTAGCCAGCCAAAGAGGCACACTCTGCCAAATAAGCTTGCTTAATTAAAACAGCAGGTGTCAAAAGTCAATAAACAAACAGCGGCTCTCCCCTGAGTGTCTTCCCATCACTGGATTAAGGAAAAGGGCAATTTACATCAGCCGTCAAACCTGGGTATCTGCCTGGTTGTCTTTCCTGGCTGTATGATTGCCAGAATCCAAGCAGCAGGGTCAGCCCTGTCATTAGACAGAGTGAACAGACCTATCTCTAAAAACCGTCCTGCAGTATGAAAAATGGGCAGCAAGTTGTAATTCAATGCTTTGTTGACAGTCCTTTGTTGTTGTGTCTGATCCAGAGAGCTGTGATCAGTGTTAACTATCATTACTGAAGCAATGCAGAATCATTAACTGTGGTTTGAAGTTGATGTGGTTAGTATTTCCAGTAGGGCAGTAAGGTGGCTACTTCAGGTGGTGATATGTCTTGAGTGAGAAATACTGTCGGCCCTCCACATTTGTGGATTGAACTTCTATAGATTTATTTGCAGCTTTCTCCAACCCTTGTCCCCCACCTCAGGTGCTTCTTTTTCAAGGGGAACCTTTGCTCTCAGTGGCTCCAATCAGGCCACACAGCCCCTTAAAAACCTGTCTCTGGACCTTCTCTTACTCTACCAGCTGCTTCCTGGTCAGCTAAGGATTTCTCAGCACCACAAACCCCTCATAATGCCCCCTTAAACCCAAGGAAGGAGATGGGGGAAAGAGAGAAAGTATCAGGCCACCATGCCTTTCACACACTTTCCCTCTCCTTTCCCTGACCTGGTTTGGACCCTGGGTGCCTGTTCTCTCCACCATGCCTCAGCTCCCTTCCCACAGACACATACACACATTTTGATATTTGCAATTTTTCCACTTTTGCACAGGTCTGGCACCCCTCACCCTAGCAAATGTGAAGGGTTAACTGTATACTATAGGGTACATAGCCCATCATGGTAGGGGTTTGGCACTCTGGAGGGCCAAAGAAAAGCCAGCTGGTTTCCAAATACCTGATTGTGAGGAAGAGTTGCTCAGAGCCAAATATCTGTGAACCAGCTGACTCTGTGGAAAGTATCATCAGCATTAACAACAAGGGGGTTAGTGGTGATGCATATGGCAGCATTTCTCTTCCAATTTCAGGTGGTAGGGGAGCTTGGTTTGCCTCTGGAAGTTCTCTTGTTTTCCAGATCAGTAATGTTAAAGCACTCTAAGTGTTAGCCATATTTTACCAAGGTTTAGGCATAATGCTGAATTTGATTTAGTCATACTTGAACTGCAGGGTGGGTCATTTCCACACCTTACTCATCTGTTGTCATCCCATCACGATCCCAACAGTGCCACTGCTGGGATAGGAGCACAACCTGAACGTTCCCCTCCACACCCAGTCAGTTGCCTGCAGAAGGGCAGCACAAGCGACACGCACCTCCCTTCTGCAGTGCAGCCGGTCACTTCCCATGCTGCACTGGGGAAGGAAGTGCCTAGATCACGCTTCCTCCATTTCTGCACAGCCACCAGTGACGGGAGTGTCATGCGATCAGGGGCCATTACTGGATTTTTTCTGGTAATGAAATATCCTGCGATCGCAATGGGTGGGGATGTGTTGGCAGTGGGATCATGATGACATTGTGCAAAAGCATGACTTGCGGACTGGCAGCAACACGTCCTCATTGCAGGACAGCAACATCATGTGGAAATGGCCCTAGAAATGTTTGCTTCAGTTTTAACTAGCAATCATTATTTATGATGTTCTAAGCCCAACAAACTGTGGTGAGTAATCTTGACAACAGTATAAGACAACAAACCAACTTAACCCCATGTCTTACCATTCAATTTTATTTCCCTAAGCCATAATTAAAATAAACCACAGTTAGTGCATAATGAGAGAGATGTCGTCATAAAATTTGAACTGTAGGTGCCCAAGGTGGTCTACAAATGCATAAAGCTATCTTGATCCATACCATCAAGACAATTCCAGGAACGGGCCTTTTGTAAAACCAAAGGCTGCCCAATTAAGAATACTCCAGAATAAGTTATATGACAACAGAAACAGTTAATCCTAATACACTTTGTGTATTAAAACCAGACCACAGCTACAATGAGGACTGCAGTAGTTTTCAGAGATGTAGCTGTGTTAGTCTCTTGCAGCATAAAAAAGATGGAGGAGGGGGAAGAGGAGAGGGGGAAAGGAGCATAGCAGCATCTTCAAGAATACCTTTTAGCATGAACTTTCATTGATATAAACCCACTTCTTCAGATGCAGTACAGCATGATGAGATTTGCAACTGATGTCATATTAGACATTAAACTATAGTTAACTGAAAATAGGAGCCAATGTTCAACCTTACAGCTGTCCCAGAGGAAGGGTGAGAATGTGGGGAACACATAAGCACATCATGTTAAACCATGGTTTAAAACTAGACGTGGGATCAGCCATAACAGCAAACCATGGTTAACTGAAAATGGAAGCAAATACTTTTGATCACTTCATAGCAGTGGGGTATAGGAAATTGTGTATGATTCTGAAGTTTGTGTCTGGAAAAATAAAATATAGTTAAGTGGTATGTGCCACAAAGTCCATACGTTTTCATAAGAACTTTTAAATTTTATAAATATGTGATTATATATAATGTTTATAATCCTTTAAAATATCATCAGAAGAAAACATTAATTTTGATCTAAGAAATGGCACAGACAGCCTGGCATTGAAGAAGAAAAACAGCCTTCTTTAAAGCAGCTTTAGTAATTATCCTGCAGCCTTGTTTATTTCTCAGACAGGAGAAAGATAAGAGTCTTTCAGACAGTTGTGCATTCAGATAAAGTGGAATGCTGTTTATACAGGATTAACACAGGATAAAATGTACACTATATGGTGGATGTACTATAATATGCAAAGATAAACAAAAATCTTGAATAACCCTTTCCGATAAGAAAAGTTCTACAGCTCTGATCTGTGTGGTCTCATGAAACAATAAGTGAATTTGGATCTGGGTCAGAATTATACCATGGACTCAAGTGTGTGGTCAGTGGCAAATTAGCATCTTTAAATTTTTTATGACTGGAGAACCAAAAGTTTAAAGATAAAAAGGACATTTGTGACTGTCATTTTCAGATGTTTTTCTATATGGTGTTTTGGCTACATCTCTCATCAATTCCACTAGCATAGTAAGGAATTATGAGAGTTGCAGTCAAAAGTTCCTCCAATCCCACACAGCTTAAGTCACTTATTGAAGGTGTTTATTGACTGTGTAATATCAGTTCCCACCACACACCTACACCAGTTCTGATGTCAAGTTCTGGAAGAGATATCTGTCCATACGATCCCTTGCCATATTACATGACTAACTGGTTATATAAGTTGTTTTGTTTTGTTTATTAAATCTGTGTCTTGGCAGGAATTGGGTGACTAATAATAATAACACACAAATAAAAACAGCATCTCAGTTAAAATGTGAAAATGAATTTGTTTAAAATCACTATAAACTACAAATTCCATGCGGCTTTCTTAAGATATGCATTGAAGTTACTGGGAATACTTCCTTTACTCTTGGCAGAGTGCTACAGCACACAGATGAGACCACAGGAGGTGAACATATTAGATCAGGAGTGGGCAACTATGGTGGGACTGGTGGCTGCATGCAGGCATGTGGGACTTCTTGGGGCCACGCTTTTCAATTTTTAAAAAAATTATCTAACTATTTTCAGGAAAGAGAAATAGGAATGTCTGGAGGGACCAAAAAGATTTCTGAAGGAGGTTGACCAAAGAGAATTTAAAGCAGGGAACTGCTTTAAGTTCTTACTCAAGTTGGTCTCCAAAATGGACCATATATGCTGTTCAAATGGCTACAGCCTCTACCTTTAATGTTCTTGACTAATAAACACAGTCAACTAGCTGAGGATAGGACTTTCCATAGTAAAGTCAGAAGGTAGTTCTATGCATACCTCAGAAACTTACTGCTTGGAATAACATTTCTCAGAATCTCCAGCTACAATGGCCATATTGGCTGAGATTTCTGTGACCTGCAAGCCTTCCCCAAGTTCTGGACAAGAAAAGTAGGTTTCCCACATCCATGGGGACCTAATTGGCACTGTATGCCTCTGTCCTTTGAATCCTTCATGGTTTCATCTTTTATTTAAGGGAGATGAAGCTTGTGCAGATGAAGCCTAAGAGAAAATATACACTATTAAACTGCAACTAACACAGTACCTTGTATTCATGTGAGGACAATGCAGGCCAGTCTCTTAATCCTTCAACCAGGAATTGAAGTCTTTGAGCCAGGATAAGTACAATACGTGAACCAGCTGACCAAAGAGTGTTTCTGTTTTCAGTGTTACTTTAAGGGTGGATTGATAACTGCCCACCTTTCTATTTTTGGCCATTCATATACACTTCGCCCTACTGCAAGGACTTGTATTTCCAGATTTACTCTTCATCAAATGTATGCCCTCTCACTGCCACTTTCTTTAAACTCCTGCATACTGGTAGCTTCTCTCTGAGGGGTTCCTCTCTTTCCTTGAATGTTGATATTATTGTGCAGCTGTGTTATCTTCTGTAATCCCCCAAAGTTTATTCTTACCATTGTTCTATTACTTTCTTTTGTTTGGATTCAATAGCCAGGAGCCCAAGGGCTTTATTTCTCCTACATTGAAAATAATTCCCTCCCTTATTCAGCAAAATATCTTTTAAAATGCAATGACATCTTGCTGACTAATACCAGTTCCAAAGTTTTGTTAGTAGTTTTGATTTCTTTAACATCCCCCCCCCTGAAATCCCTGTTTCTTTTTTAATTCAAAGGCCTGTTCCCTTCCATTTTTTACCTTTCCCACAGAAAGCTTTTAGAACAATTCCTTCCTCCCCACACAACATTTTTAGTATGTCTTCACATGCATTGTAGCAGAACTAGCCCTTCTGTTGGGCAGATAGAGGCAACTGCCTGATGTCACTTATATGTCTACCATGAGGGATAGCAAACTGTTTATTATTATATGATTACTTGTCCTCTTAGGAGAAGTACTTCTGGGATCTTCATCATCCACTGTCAAAATAACTTGGTCTTGGGTATTATGCACCATGGCAGGATATAGAGATAGTGTGGCATGTTCTTCTCCTTTAGACAGCAAAATATCTTTGAGTGAGCCCTATTGCAGTTCAACTGGCTCTACCCCTTGAGGAATTATAGGATTTATGTGCTACACCAGATTATTACAATGATTCTGCTAAAACAAATCTGAATTATCATATTAATTCTGTCAAGCAGAAATCTTAAATGGCATACATTAGTCCTCTAGTGTTCTGGCATGCCAAGATTAACCCAAGAAGCATTCCATAATGAAGTGGTTTCTAAATCAGGCTATCTGGTTCAGGACAAGCCAGGATTTTAAACCACCATAAGAAACTGATTTAAAATATGGTTTGCTCAGCCTAATAGCCAATGATGTCAATTTTGCACATATAGGAGACTGTGGTTAAGGGCCATTAACCTGAACACGCTGAGAAAGGAATAAGTAATTTGAAAACTGACCACAAATGCATGGAGCTTATTTTGCATATTTTGGTTTATGAAGCTGAGATTTGTACGAATGGGCCAAAATAAATTTCTAGCATTGTACACTATGTCTCAAATTACACAACCAATCTTTGCAAAAATAGAATTGTCCAGACCGTTACTAGCAATCAATAAGAATGGGTTCAGAAGACAGAAACCAATTGTGGATATACAAATGAGAGAATGTACTTTGCATTCTTTATTAAGACTCTCATAGCATCAACTTTGAACAGTATGTTGATAATTTCTCCTTTTACAGACAAAATACTGTAGTTCAGAGTCATATCTGCATTTCCGTTCTTCACACACCTAACATTAGGGAACACTGAGACTTTTTTTTTTAACACTCTGAGACGTTAAAGGTCAGTTTCTATCACTTCAAGGAGCATGTAAAATATTTATCTCAGGAAAATAGGATGTTATCGCTCATGTCTGGGCTATATTACTATATCATAAACAGGTTGGCTGCCTGAGGTGGATGGGCAGTTCAATCTTTTTTCAAGGTTGTTGACAGGGCAAACTATCTCCATCGCAACTGAAGGCAGTAGGCCAGCTTAGGAAGCAGGCTACTTAGCGCACAGCAGTATCCTCCATCACCTTGTGGCCATCCCACACTAACTGAGACAACTGCCTCACTATGCCTAACATGAGGATAGGCCTAACAAGCTGAGATGAATGACTGTTCATATTCTAATAATATAAATTATGTAAAAAGAATATTAAAAGATGTAGATCAGTGGTTCTCAACCTTCCTAATGCCGTGACCCTTTAATACAGTTCCTCATGTTGTGGTGACCCCCAACCATAAAATTATTTATTTATTATTTACAATGCCTCCCCCTGGCAAAGGCTGTCTCGCTGGCCAGGAACGGGGGGGGGGCGGGCAGGGAGGGAAAGAGGAGTCGCGCGTCTCCCCCGGGAAAAAACTCAGAGAACCCCCCCCCGAGCTCTGCTTCTGCTTCACTCTCTTTTCTGCTGGGCGGGCAGTGTGGGAAAAGTTTCCAGAGTGTTGACTCTGGCCGGGGGGGGGGAGGAATCCCAGCACCTTTGTCTTTTGCGCCGGGTGCAGCTCGCCCCCCTGGAAAAGTGCCACCTTGTGGCCCCCCGGCCCTTCTGCAGCGCTCCTCTCCATGGTGAGTGGGGCAGGAGCCATGGCAAGGAGGGGGCCTGCCCCCCGTACTGCCGCCGCTCCCGCAAGCTGGCCCGTCAGACGGGAGGTTCTCCCGGTAGCGGAGAAGGGGAGTGATTTCAGTCCCTTCTGAACAGGGGGCAGGAGGATGCAAGCGCATGGCTCGCGCTTGCACACCACCACTCCTGCTGTGGCGACGCTGTGGCTGCACGCGCTCCTGCCAAAGGGGGCAGGAGGATGCGAGTGCATGGCTCACGCTCACGCACCACCACCGAGGAGGGAATGGAGCCTAAGACCATCGGAAATACGTATTTTCCTATGGTCTTAGGTGACCCCTGTGAAAGGGTTGTTCGACCCCCCAAGGGGTCGTGACCCACAGGTTGAGAACCGCTGATGTAGATAGATGTAGGGGAAAAACTAACCCTGCTCTAAAAACAAAGTGCCTTTTACATTTATTCTAAATGTTAATGAGGCCATTTTGAATGAAAGAATGAAAGCCATGGTTCGAATCTGTGCTCAGTCATGGAAACCCATTGGGTGACCTTGGGCAAGTCACACTCTCTCAGCCTCAGAGGAAAGTAATGGCAACCCCCCTCTGAACAAATCTTGTCAAGAAAACCCATGACAGGTTACCTTAGGGTTAACATAAGTTGAAAATGACTTGAAGGCACACAACAACAACAAATAAAAAAGAATAAAATTGTTGTTTTTAAAAAACTGTCAGAAGAATGTTGTGTATTAATACAGCACAATCTTATGTGCACCTACAAGCACAATTGTACATATGTCTACTCAGACTAAGCCTAGTTGAGGTCAATGGAACTTACCTCCATGCCAGTGTGGTACAGAACATAACTCCAAAGAAGAAATTACTCAAAGTAGCTTACAAAAGATAAAAGCATTTTTACAAATTAAATTATGAAAACACATTTACAACAAGCCAAAAACTAGTGGTGAATACAAACACACAAATGAAGTTTCCTGACTGAGGGTTGTATCATAGTCAAAAGATAGTACACAACTATTCCATTTTTTCTTCCTTAATAACTTTTTTTCTGGAAAGACAAAAGATGGAGAACACACTGGGAAAAGAGGGAAGGGCTACAACTTGGAGACAACAATGTTTGGACCCTGTGAAAGATGCAGGACGATTGCACAATAAAGGCTGTCTGAAAATACTGAATATATATTTTAAAAGTAAAAAACTAGTAAAAGCCTCATCTGAAAAGGCCATATGAGCAAAGACTAACAATGAAAAAATTAAGCAACCATCCTGCTCAAATACAGCCCAATACCACTGATATAATAGCTGTGTATGTCATTTATCTATGTTTTGCCTTCCTAGCCAGCAGTGTCACAGCTGGTGTAGTATACAATATTTTCATTTTTGCTGATTTCAGAATTTTGCTGCTGCTTTTTCTTAGAGACCACTAGGGTCACTGAACAGTAGATTGTTTTCACTCTAATAGGCCTCTGCCTCATCATCCAACTTGTCACAGAAGATTGAACAGCAGAGAGGCAAGAGCAATCATTTCACATCAACAAGACCCTGACAGTTGACTCTTGCTGTAAGAGTTATAAATACAGTCATATACTCCTGGGGCAATAAAACAGGTGAGATACTGGTCAGTAGATTAAATTCATCTCAAGTGAGTGTGTATATGTGTTCATACCTACAAGTTGCCTGTCGACTTGCTATGACCTCATGAATTTCATAAGGTTTTCTTCAGCAAGGGATACTCAGGTGTTTTTGCCAGTTCCTTACACTGAAAAATAGCCTACAGTATTTGGTATTCATTGGCGGTCTCCCCTCCAAGTACTAACCAGAGCTGACCTTGTTTAGCTTCCAAGATCAGATAGGATCTGGTACTTTTAGGGTCTTGCTTTTTCTTTCGTCTTCTTTAGACCTTAATCTAAAAATATTTATTGTCTCTCTGGATGAGATCTTATATTGCCCCGCTTAATGTAAGGGGTCTGCAGGAGGAATTATTCTACAGCTTCCCAGTTGCTACCCTTAGGACTCACAGTTCTGGTGTAATAGCCCCTGTGTTACTCCACTGGAAAAACTCTATCCCAGGGTCTACAATTTTGATATTAAAATATGATTCAATGAGCCTGAGAGGTCACCGGATGGGCATGTAGGCAGCAATGGTCAAAGAGCGAAAACCAGGTCAGGTCAGTAAAGTCCCCCATCATGTAGCCCCAGGAAACTCAAGATGTGTAAGCCCACAATAAACAAAGGGTCCTCAGCCCCGAGATGCTGACTTGAAGGGAGTAGCATGTCTGCCCCAAGTTGAGCAAATATTTCATCAGGCGAGGACCATTAACGTGAAGTCACACCACAAACTAACACAGCCAAAGAACCTGAGTCTTTGGCCACACCTTGCAATTCCATCACACAAAGGAAATTGCCATGGTGGAGCTTCACACCCATTGTTGTCCCCGGCAAAGGATTAGTCCACCAGGTACTTTTCCCCCTACAAATAGTCCCAGTTTTTGAGCGGTTCTTTGGATCACCCCCGGTCATCCCAGCAGACTGTTGCTCCATCCGTTGAGTGATCCTCTCAGCCCTCTCTGTGCTGAGCCCCACTTCTCTGCTGTTTTTCCCGGACCAAGGACTTCAGGACAAAGGTGCAGTATCACCCCAGCGACACCCCTCCAATATTCCCCTATGCAGTTTCCTCTCTTTTGCTTCTTAATAGGTCTTGAGTGAGTGTGTGAGTGGTTGCATTGCTGCGTGAGACTTTCCTTCAATAAAATCATTTATTGGACATTTTTGTTTGGTTTTTAGCTTGGCCTGACCCTGTAAAAACTGGGTAAAAAGACTCCACTAGATTACCCTGCCTCTCGCATAGCTATTGCTTGTACTCTGACTAATTTCCATTCCCTATCACGTGGAGCACATTGAGGTGCCCCCCAAGGGACCCCAGAAATCAGGGTAACACCTGAATGTAGCAAGATGAAGGCTCATGGTATCTTCCACTGAGCTCCACAGGATCCACAGAGATCTGATGCTTTGTCCACTCTCTTCCGGTCACAAAATTGCTGTTCAGGTGGAGTATCACAGCAAAACTATAAATCCTGTGGCCCATTCACAGTACACAATTACAGTCCTCTGTCCATGTTTGTGGGTTTGACCTTTGTGAGTTTAATTATTCATATGGCATACACATGCCTTCCCCCCTTCTCCTTCTCACATTCCTTTGCCTTTTGCCCAGGTGTGGAGAACACATGACAGGTAAAATGCAAGGGAATGGGGAAGGCATGCACCCCTCCCTCCCACTCCCTTGTCTTTTCCCTGCATGGGGAGAAGGAAGGTAGGTGTGCCCCCTCCATGCATTCCCTTGCCTTTTGCCTGAGTGTATGCTGGGCCAGAAGGCAAGGGAATGGGAGAGGGAGCCCCAGAAGAGAATTTGAGAAGGAGCGTGGTAGAAGTTATTCACAGTTTTTCCACTTTCACAAGGATCCTGAACCATGAACCCTCACAAAAGTGGAGGGGCCTTTTATAGCACTATGGTTCCATTCTAACTGCTATGGTTGCATCCTATGGAATCCTGGGGTTTGTAGTTTGGTGAGACTGGAGTATTCCTGCTGAAAATTCTACATGCCTTTCCCTAAACTACCAGACCCAGGACAACCATGGCAAATACTGAGTCCATTTCCGCACTAGACTGTTATAGTGCTATGATTCCACTTTCAACATCCTATGGAATCCTGGGGTTTGCAGTTTAATGAGGGGCCCGCCAGCCCCTCCCGAAACTGCAAACCCCAGGATTCCATAGGATGTTGAAGGTGGAATCATAGCACTATAATAGGCTAGTGCGGAAATGGCCTGAGAGATAACAGCACTATAATTCTGTAGTATGAATGGGCCCTGGGACGGAGGGCTTTGTTTGTTTTTGACAGAAAATATGAAAATCAGCAATGACCAAAAACAAATAAACAAAAAATGCTGGTGTAAAGTGGACTTATACTTGCATTTGTCACTAATAGATGCCAGCCTCTATATCTCTTTTTACCCTAATTATCCAGAAGTGGATCAAAATATTTCAGTATTTCCATAAGACAATTATTAAAAATTAAAGCATCTGAAGATTGTGAATAGTATTTTCATAAAATTTTCACCTGAATTAGTCATGATTAAATAAATTTCCATTGTTTTGCAATAGACCTAATTGTAAGTTGTGATCATCTATGGAACCAACTCAATTTAAACCATCATGTTAAATTATAATGCCACCACAATGCGACATTTGAGGATTCAACAACAAACTGTTCATTTGTAGTACATAGAAAAATTAAATGAGTCAAGAAGAATCAATATGTCAAATAGTAATATCTATTGCTGCCTTGTTGCACATCAAGAATCCCCATTCCACAACACAACACCATGTAGGATACCCTGATAAACATTGTGCCAAATAATTAAAAGCATTGTGTACCCTGTCAAGGACATTGCTATGATAACATAAAGTTATGTACCACAGCCTTTGATGCAAGGTCATGGTCAACAAAATTTAGCTACCTCCTTAACCACGGCCTCCAACCAAACAAGGCCAAGGATTAAGGGCTAATCCAAGACATTTCACTGCTGAAGAGGAAAAATAAAATGGTGCACTCTCCCATTCCATGTATAAAATCCAACTAGATAGGCAGTTGAATTTTTCTTCCCCTTGGCAATGAGACAGCACTTTCCCCCTCTGAAGGCAGCAGGCCAGCTTAGAGGTTGTGGGAGAGGCCATATAGCATGCACCATGTTCCTCCAACACCTTCCTGTCATCTCCTGTCCTCTGCTATCTGAGGCAACTGTTTACGGCACAGCTGGCTCTGATGCCTAGTATGCCAGTTCCTGATACACAAACACAACCAAAATTCCCACTTACAAGCCCCTTTATCCAACTACAGAGTTCCTTGCTTAATGTATGTGTGTTGATCTGACAGACTCTATTCAATTGTGAGGCAGTCCTGAGTGATGTTAATCCTATCGGAAAGCCTCCAAGCTGCCTGCCATTTGCCCACAGTTCTACAAAATGGGATCCCAGACTCCTGAGGTGAGTTTTCCCCGGAGAGCACTCAGTGCCACCGAGCAGCTGGGCTCTCAGTTCCTCAGGGCTGATGATCAGCTGAGCTGCTGGCTCTGGTAACCGGTCTCCTAGGCAACAACAGCATACCAGGACATTCATTGTTGGATGCTCAAAGACAACAGTGAAAGCTCTCTACACACTACTCTATGAGAATCACACAAAACCATTAAAAAGCTCCACGGAGTTTGAAAAGCTTCTCATCCAGCTCCTCCTGAGAGAAACTGAACAGTGGGAAAAGGGCTGTGGGAGCTCAGCTGTGGGAAATAACACAACATAAAACCATGCATCCCATTTAAGAAAGAAAGTCAAATACACAAACCCTAGCAGCACATTTCCGCACTACATTCTTATAGCACGATTATTCCACTTTCAACATCCTATGGAATGCTGGGGTTTGCAGTTTTGGGAGGGGCCATGTGGCCCCTCCTGAAATTGCAAACCCCAGGATTCCATAAGATGTTGAAAGTGGAATAATCGTGTTATAAGAGTGTAGTGCGGAAATGGGCACAGAAACCCATAGCCAATGTCAATGTTTTGCCATTCTCATTGACCACTGTGAAACCTAAAATGCCAAAATCATACACAGAACCAGCCCAAGGCACTTGCTGCCTGAAGGAAAGAATAAGATGGTATCCTTCTCATTCCATGTGGGAGCCATTTGGACTACAAACTGAAACTTTCTTAAATGCTGATAATAAGACAGCATGCACCACCACACCTGAGGGTACCAGGCTAGCCCAGGCAATGCAGGTCTCTCTCAGTGGAAGAGCACATGCTCTGTATGTAGAAAGGCCCACATTCAATGTATAACATCTCCAGTTTGAAAAAGCTGTGAAGAGATAAACGTCTGCATGATACTCTGGAGTAGACAGTATTATGTTGGCTATATTACGGTAAACATCTAGCCTGAAAGCCTTTTTTCCCCCCTTGTGATTATGATTCGGTGACAAAGATGCTGCAACTAAAAAAATGTAATATACAAAGAATATACAAAGAAAGTCTAAAAATACACCAGTATGAAGGGTGCTCTGAGTAAATCATACAAAATACCAGAATGCTAAATATGCACATCAGTATCATGTGTTACCCAAGGTGTTCATGTTAATGTGAGTAAGGAAAAGAAAATTCATACTCGGTTATCCCTGTCAAATAACTGAGTGCTCCATAACTATGACAATCACAGAGTCATGTATCACCCTTACCACTCTTAGAATCCTGGAGCATTGTTTCCCGTTAATTTATTCCTTTCTTCCAGAAGAACATGTGTAATTAGAAAATGCTAATGAAATGCAGGAAGATTTTGCAGTTTTCAGTGTTCTAAGAATGCAACAGTGCATCATGTTCAGTGGAAGGTTACCACTGAAAATGGCATTTCCATGTTGTAAAGCTGACCTCAAGATGTTTTGCTACCTGAGGCAAGAGATTAGATGGTGCACACCTCCAATTCTGTATAGAGACACAGACTGACAGTTGGATTCGATGCTGCTAACAACACAGTATCCTCTACCACATCTGGGGGCAGGAGACTAATTTAGGGAGTACAGTAGCACACAGCTGTATCTCCCAGCAGAGATATTTATTTTGCAGAAACTGGAGATATCAAGACAGAGTAGATGTTGCTCTTGGCTGCTGTACTGTAACTGTATTTCTTTGAGGCTTTTAAAACAAAATTCTGCTATCTTGGAGCATTCAGTGGCAATTTCCAGCACCCCTTCAATGGTGGGTGCTAAAAAAAATCCAGGATGTATAACAAAACATAACAAAACAAAGAGCTTGTATGATTCAATACTTGTGATTCATGCTGGGTTCTTTGGTCATTCCTCTTTCTTGCTGAATTTGGGCAGGAGGAAGGGAAGCAGAAATGGTTTCTTACAGCACTTCTAAGTTTTAGAACATTGTTGATTAAAAAAAAAAAAGCCAAAAAGACCACCCCAAATACATAAACACAACACCAATAATGTTACAGAATATGCTAGCAACTAATAATTAAAATAAGATACATGGTGAATATAAATACCAAATGCAAATGAATACAAAAATGCAGAACTGCATGGAATACCCTACCTTACAATCAAAAAGTAAACATACATGGACCACTACCAAAAGTAATTTTAAAAGTGAATTAAAGCACTGAAGAGAGCTGAATGATGATTGGCTAGAACTGTCTACCGTGTCAAGAGATCTGAATATTGATTAGCCAAATTGCCAATAGTTTTATGGAGCTTCCTTCTTCCCTGGTCTTGCCTTGCCCCCTCTGCTGGTTTCTTGGAAGCTCCAAGTAGATGCAAAGGCAGCTTTAAGAGGTACCAACCAGTAATAAGTGACATTCCCTGTTGAAAGAGGGCTTTTTTTTTTTCAGTAGTCTGGAAGATCACTGTCTCTCCTAAGGCTAACTTACTGGCAGTAACAACTTTAAGCCTTTAGCTTAAACTTTAAGCTCGTGATTTTTTTGCCCCATTCTGGTGCTGTGGCCCCAGGCACCACTGGAATACAGCCCCTGATAACTTATTAAAAGTTGATTTCAGCCCTCAAGATGACAGAGGCTTCCCAATCTTGTAGTAGGGGTAAGGGAGATCAGAAAGAATTTGATACAGGAATACCATTTTTGGCAAGAACCCTCTTTCAAATATAACAAGTACAGGCAGAAACCTCTGGAAATCTTCCTGCCTGTTTACTTTCTATAACATAGGGCCTTTCCGCACTACCCTGTTATAGTGCTATTATTTCACTTTCAATGTTCTGTGGAATCCTGGGATTTGCAGTTTAGGGAGGGACATTTAGAATTCTCAGCCAGAGAGCTCTTTGGCCTCAATAAACTACAATCCCCAGAATTCCATGGGATGTTGAAAGTGGAATGATAGCACTATAACAGTGTAGTGTGGAAAGGCCCATATTTATACCACCTGATGTCAGCTGTTACAGCTAACCTTAATGTGATGAATGCATGTAAGTCTCTTAAAACTAAATATTCAGAATTGACACTGTTGTTGAGTAAGAGATGACCAGTCCACATAATTAAGACTTGGTAGGGGAACTGGGAAAGAACCAATGAGTTCTGTTAAGACAGACTTCTATATATATTTCTCTACTTTTGAAATATAAATATCTCTGTATAATTTTCTGTTACATTATTGTGAAACGTTGTTTGGGAAAAGGAGATTCTTCTGATGAAAGTAGAAATGATACCTGAAATTGCTTCCACTATTTTCAGCAAGAATACAGAAGTGGATAATGGTTTCCCTTTGTAGGTATCAGACAAATGCCAATGATGTTATTCATTCAATTTGGGGTGGAAACAACAATAGTACAGATAAATCATAGCAAGATACTTTGTTTTTATTTCTTTCCATTTGGTCCTGTCTCAAAAAAAAAAAAAAAAACACCTAAAAACCCAGATCTGTCTGTTTACATTTTGGGGTATGAAATCTCCAAATCAAGCTCTTCCTTAAAGGTGACAGGAGCTGTTTCCAGCTCTGCTATAAAGGATAACTAGAGGACCACACAGCTACTGATATAAGCTTAAGCAGGATAATACTACTATGGAAGTATTTAGAGTGGAATTTTCTGCCTGCTGGTAAATCTATCAAAGATTTGGCTACAGCTCACAGCCTGCGAAAGTAAGAAAGAATCAAATACACCACAGGCTGGCAAAAAGCTTGCTGTGACTGCGAAGAGTTTAAATGTAAGCAGAAGAAAAGGAAATAAGTATTGGTTCACTATGGTGAGTCAACATGGTGCCCTGCCTGCCTGCTGAACTACAGACTATGATGCCTGTGCTAGTATGCTGCACCCTGTGGTGGTTAGGTGTTCATAGAAGTTGCAGTGTGACACGTCTGCAGGGCATCAGGTTGGAAAAGCTGATTTAGCTGATTGTCTAAGTAAGGCATGCATAGGCAGATCTCAGGCCTACAGGTCTTACTTTTAAAAAAACGTACCCTCCAGAACTGCAACATCCAGCTACCAAGTTGAGTGAAAAATAGAATCAGATGAAAAATGGTGGTTTACAGGGTGGAGCCAATTGCTTGAAGCCCCAGGAGTCACACACACGTCCCAGGTATGCAAGTCTACTTTGTATCTGCATTTTTGCAAGTTTGCAATCCTCTCAGCATAAACTATGAGCAGGATGAAGCAACGCAGGAAAAACTGTTGTACCCTGTACAATACTTCTAAAACTGCCACAGTTGTAAGAGCATGTTACTATTAAAACATGGGTTTTTAAAATAAAGATAAATGATAAAATTAAATGCTAATGAATATGCTAATATAACTTTTTATTGCATATTTTAGTAGAATAAAAAGCACATTCAAATTGCAGGACTAATAAGTATATGCAGAAACTAGATTTAGGTACTAAATTTGTGATGAGATTTTAGCCATTATCTGGGTAAATTGTTGAGACGGATGTTATTCAGCTTCAGTTCTGGTTCATGGAAATAACCTTTGCTAAACTAGTGTTGAGGCCTAAGTACTTAAAGGCCCCAGATCCCACCTGATCTTGGAAGCTAAGGAGGGTCAACCCTGGTGAGCACTTGGATGGGAGACTGCCAACAAAAGCCAAGTACTGTAGGCTTTATTTCAGAGGGAGGAACTGGCAAAACCACCTCTGAGTATTCCTTGCCTAAGAAAATCCTATGAAATTCATGAGGTCACCATAAGTTGGCCAGTGACTTGAAGGCACATTATTGTTTTTGTGTGCCTTCAAGTCATTTCCAACTTACATTGACTCCAAGACAACCGATCACAGGGTTACCCAGGGATGAGAGTGTGATACACCCAAGGTCACCCTGTGAATTTCTATGGCTGAGTGGAACCAAACTCTGGTCACCAGAGTTGTAGACCAACACTCAAACCACTACACCATGTTGACTCTCAGGAGATACATACACACAAATTAGTGTTGTTGAAGTTTTGTTGGAAAAGGGAGTTTAGTGTTATTTTAAATCCCTGCTTTTGCATTATCAGCAGAACTTTACTCAAGCAATTAATACACAATTTTTGGCAAATGCAAGACTACAAGAAAACAATTAGATTATCTAAGTTAGTGCAAGTACTGAAAAGCAAGCGTTCCCAGAGTAATTGATCATGCACTCTTGCTCCTAGACACAGCACTTTATCCAGAGCAGACACAAAACAAAAACACACCATTATAAACTGGATATCAGACAACAGCTACTAGTCCATGCTATGTAAACAGCCTGTGGTAACACTTGACTGACAAAATAGTTGTACTTAGAAGCAAAATTCCCAGGCATGTTGGATACAATCATGGCTTGATTCCATTACTAGCAATGCTGTAAAACAAGGAATAGTTATGTTTTCATAGCTACAGTCCATAATTCAGTTGTATTTTTTAAAAAAGTGGATTAGCAGAAACTAAATCCGACATTGCTTCTACTGTGTTTTTTTTTTTGGTCAAGAACTAAATTCATCCAGCTTCACTATTAAGCTGAAATGTTTCTGGATTTCTGCAGTGGCCAGCACTTACTTGTCACTCTCATTTGTCCATGTTCACATTTGTTTGTTTTTCAAATTGCATGTTTAGGAGTGAAACCTTCAAACTGGAAAAAAAAATACCAAGATAGCTTAGCTAGTAGAAATAAGGCCACAAATTTATTTGGCTACAGTTGCTGTAGGGTTGCCACAAGCATGAGTCTGAATCCAGGCACCAATCAACCCATCTGTCAACTGATGATTCTGACCCTCCAGCCCACTGCTGGAACCATTGGGATCAATCAGCCCCCACAGTGTGGTCTCCTTGCCACCAAAGGGTGCAGTAAATGTGTGTACCTTCTGAGCTGGCATGCCTATTTTCACTTTGCACCCCATGAGTCCATAAGAGGACCCCTATACCTTACCAATGTTGAATGTACACTGGGAACTGTTGTCCTGGATCCAGGACCCATGCCAACCGCCCCACTAAAGTTATGACAGTAACAAACAAGCAAACAAAGAACAGTACACCCTAACTCATTCAACCCGCCAGGGAAGAGTGGGAAGGCTAAATGATGCTCCAAACAGACTGAGCTGCAGTCACCAACCTGGACCTGGCCTATATCTGGGCTTCCCCAGCCCCAGCAGGTTTGAATTCATTGGCTGTTAGTTCTACTTTGTCCCAGGGATATGTGGGGCTGTACTGACCGCTGGGAAGCCTCCAGTTGTGCTGCCCTGAACCACAATGCTGCTGCTTTGTAAGTCGAGTTGCTTTATTACAACTACTCCTCGCTGGGAAAATCTGGCAGCTTCAAACAGTAACTTTTTCAATTGTTCTGATTAGAGGTGCAGTTAAGAAAATGTCCACACAAATAAATACTACCTATGGCCAAACCTCCTATGATACTAAAATTACACAATAATTGCAGAATGATTCCACTTTAAGTGTCATCTGAGATTTGCAGTAGATATAGCCAATGCACTTTAAAATACATTATTTAGGAGAACAAACTATGACAATGGATTTAATTAATAAAGGGACAAAACCCAGAATTGCCAAACCAGCTCATTTTTTCACAACTCCTCAAAAGTGTGTGTGTAGGGGAATGAGGTAGACACCTTATCTCAAACTTTAATTGCAATGCATGTCACTTGGGACAGTTGCTTAGATTAGCAGTTGGTTTATTTGTTCTTCCTTTAATAAAATAAGAGTGGGTTTTTTTTAAAGTTGCTCAGAACAATTAGTCTGGTGAAGTTCAGCAGAATGCTTGACTTCTGAGATCATCCCATTCAGTTCATTCAGCGAAAGTGCTAGGAAGAATCCCAGTTTTGTCTCACTAACCAACTGACAGATACATACATGTAATAGTATATATCAGGCACACAGCACATGAAAACACTCACAGAAGATCATAATGTGATCCCCACTTCCCAATGTCTTGGGTCTTCGTCTTTGTAATATTCACTAGTGCACAGATGGGAAAGATTAAGTCCACATGTTCCATCCAACAAGGCTACAATGGCTTGATCATCCAGGCAACCAGAATTTGTTGGCTGGGAAGAGAACTGGAAGATGGGAGGAACAGGTCCTGAATGTCTATCCTTCCCTCCTGTGTTATGGGCAATATGACCCCTCTCATGTTGTATCTTCTCTCTTACTATTTACTCTCTCAATTATGGCTCCCAAGTCACCCCCACTTCAGTCTTCCCTGTCCTATTAAATCACACAGTAGAACTGAGGTAGCTGGCAACTACCTAACAGAAGGGAGTTTCAAAAGTGGTTTTACCTATGGTATGGTAACCAATTTTTAAAAGATGAACATGTCAGAAATTGCGCCAAACAGAATAGTGTGCTTAAAATAGCAGTCTGTATCCCAGACAACAAAATAATTCTCAGCAACTATGACAAAAACAACTAATAATGTTGCTTGTGTATCGGTTGCATATATGTTTGAAGCTGTGTGTAATGTTCAAGAAAAAAAATTACATGAAATAAAACTTAAATAAAAAAGAATGTTACACTTTCTACAAAGTATGCAGAAACACTTCTGATAAGGCTTTAATTGCCAAGGCACACATTTTTCATACTTCGCTTATCTCCAAGGACTTGGATTGCATGTTTTATTTTTCAGAGTTCTCCTCTACATTCCTAAGAAGAACTCTTAAGTTTGTTGATCCTAAACTGGGACTGAAGTTACAGAGGATGTCAGAGCTCACATTTGTCTGGTACATCTTTTTGCACAATGAGTCTTAGCTCCCTCTCCTCAGCAAAGAGACTACACCAGTGTAGGCAATGGCAGTAGGAAGGAAAAGTCTGTGAATAAGACACTGGTGAAACAGAACTGTCAGATTTTGTCTGTCTTCTTTCCCCATTGCTATTCAATGCAATCCTAAGAAAAGGAAACCGTCTATGTAGTTGATGGTTAAACTTCGTTACCAGCGAGATTCTTAAGACTAAAATCAGATGATATATAACTTTGCACATAATGTTTGAGTAAACCTACGCATTGTCAACAGCAACATAAAAAGGGAAGGGGGTAGAATCCCAAGACTCAATGCATTACTCCCAAAGAGCAGAAAGAAAGAAGATACCACAGTGTTTATGTTAGTATACACACATAGATGAAAGTTTATAAATAATTACTACAGTTTACACAGAAATACAACACAACAGAACACAAAGGGAAGGACTGACCAGTAGGGGTGCAAAATTTTATATACGTCTTTCCTGCATGCAAACATGAATAATTTCAGCAACTTTTCCCCCACTCTTAGAGAATACAATGGTCTCTGCATAGTTTTCAGTCTCTATTCATACTTTAGGAATTTGCTGGGGAATATACATTTGCACAAAAGTAGCCTGCAGAGAAAATGTTGTTTTTGGCAGAAAATGCCTCTCTGCACAAAAAGCAGTATTTCTGCACTATCATTGGATTGGGCAGGGGTGCCAATTCTTGTTGGTGATAGAGTTCATCCCAAAGAACCCTATCTGCAAGGCAAGTTAAAACTTTCCACATCAAAAAGCATCCTCGATGGCGCCTGTCTCTCTTGGACTTAGGCCATTTCCGCACTACGCTCTTACAGTGCGATTATTCCACTTTCAACATCCTATGGAATCCTGGGGTTTGCAAACCCTGGATTCCATAGGATGTTGAAAGTGGAATAATTGCACTGTAAGAGTGTAGTGCAGAAATGGCCTTGGTATGAAAACTGCTCCATTGTCAGCAGTTTGGCTAACAGCCACCACTCAGAAGACACATTTTGCATAGGGATGTTTCCTGGTTCACTCCCTGGCTTTTCCAAGCTAAGCCTAGAATAAGACTACTGTCTGAACCTCTGGGTAGCTGCTGCCAATCTGTACAGACAACGCTGAGCTGTAGATGAGACAATAACTTGACTTGGTATATGGTCACTTTCTCTGTTAGTCACTGAATGGAAGGCTGGAGAGATACATTGTTATTGTTTCTGCCTTCAAGTTGTTTCTGACTCATGGTGACCTTAAAGGGAACTTATCAAAGGGTTTTCTGGAGCTGAGAGTGTGTGATGTGCCCAAGGTCACCCAGTGGTTTTCTATGGGCAAGTGAGAAATTAAACTGTAGTTTCCAGGATCCATAGTCCAACACTCAAATCACTCTGCCATGATGGCTCTAAAGAGATATATTACTGATGGTTTAATTTAACACCTTGTTCAGTGCAGCTTACAATGGCCAATCATGATAATCATACTACAGCTATAATACAAAATCCAACTTGCAGTGGATTTTTACATTTCTGACTATGAAAGGAACGCTTTGTATCAACACAGTGATGACCCTTGAATTTATAGAAAATGAACCTAAGTCATTATAAGATAAAAGCGAGGATATTTTACTTGTAGAATTGTATTCATACATGAGAACCATGTGTGATATCATAGACTGTGATCTATAATCAAGCTTCATGGAGCTGCTGTAAGTTCCCCTCCTTCTTGCTGCTATATGTTCAGCATCCAAAACTGCACATGGCAACCTGAGCTTCCAGGACCAGTTTGTAAGGAGTTGTGGTGGGGCTGTAGTTAGAGAACAGACACTGCATTCTCTGTACATGTGAAAAAGTCAGATATAAGGCAAGCATCTAAATGAGAGTAAATCAGGGTTTAGTGGAAATAGGAATAAAAGAAAGGCTGTTCTGGAAGAGGAACAATGCAAAAGGAAGAGGCACATACAAGGTTCTTCCTTGTCCCATGATGCCAAAGCCATTATTGCAAAAGGACACAAAATTTATTATGGGACGTATGCCACTGTATGGCAAAAGATACATTTGGTTCCTGACCACTGCTGGATAATAAAGAGGGCCCTGGAGTACACAGAGGTGGCTTGCCATCCCTGTTCTGGTATATGCTTCTTTCACTTTCCTCTTTCCGTTCAAATAACTTCAATCATTCCATTTTAGACCATAGTTCCTAATTTTGTTGACACCATATAATAAACTTCTTACCTTGTTTTCTTTCTGCTTCTTGAAGAAGCAAGATGTTGGAAATGATGTGTGTCCGGTGGATTTGATTCTCAATTCCCATTTTCTTGAGTTCAGCTTCAGTCAGGTGGAGTAAATCCTATTACAAACCCAATAAAAGTGAATCTGGCTTAGAACAACCACCACCATATTATTTGGTTCCTAAAATAAATTATAAATTAAGGCTGCGATCCTATGCACACTGTTCGAGGATGAAGCCACACTGAATTCAGGTGGAATTTCCTTCTGAGCACACAAGCACAGGATTGTACTGTTATTAAATATTTCCAGTGGTATCTAAGGTCTCCTTCCAGATGTTTGACTGGAGAACAGAAGAATTTCATAACAGATAATAATCACATAGATATAAAATTATCTCTCCCAGAATATTATCAGCAGTTATTTGTTACACTTTTAAATCATTAATACAGTATATATGAGTTCTTTGGATAATATATAAGTAAACTAAAAGCTAAAAGAGTTAATATCTGTCCATCTAGAATAGCCATAACTCATCAGAACACCATGCCTGACATTGCAAAATCTTAAAAAGCTCTTTCTGTCATCCAAGCTGCAGTATCCAGTTTCAAGTCAAAATTTCAAACGGAAAGCAAAACATCGGGACCAGCCGTAAGTCATCAAGAAATCACTGTAGATGCCTCCAAATTTGATAGAGTGTTTTTGGTTGTCATCCAAGTTGTAAGCTGAAAAGTTGAAACTCCAAATGGTGGCTCCATGGAAACAAAAAGGGGCCCTGCGATAACTCATCAGGAAATCATGGTAGACACTTATAAGTTTGACAGACTAGCTTTGATTGTTCACTGAAGTGATCTACAATCAAGCTTCACAGATGGCTTCACAGAGCCATTTTCAAGTCAAAATTCCAAAGGGGAGCTTCTTAGAGTCAAAAAAAAAAAAAAAAAGGAGGGCTTGTCATATCACATAAGAAAATTTTTTCTTAGAGGGCTAGAAAATGGAAAAAGGCTCTTTGAGTCTTTGTTGGTAAGACAAGTTGGAAAAAAAAGAGGAGGCTTCATGGACCCTTTCTGGTGTCCTAGTTATGGACCCAGCAGTGCTTACGTATACTTCAACTGGTAAAATATGAATCAACAATCAAAACCACCCAAAAATCCAATTGCTACAACTCATGATCATAGTACTCGATACAGCATAATTGCTTAAAGCTTTATATCATGGACTCTAGAAAACCTTGTAAAAAAGGTAAAATTTCAGGCTTTTGAAATTTCCAGAAATCTCCATCAAGCAAGTGCAGGCAACTTGTGGTCCTCTTGACTCTGATGAACTACAACTATCAGCATCCGTGATTATTGGCTATGCTAGCTAGGACTGATGGCAGTTGTAGTGCAACAACATCTGGAGGATCAAATGATGGCAAGAAAGCACAGGCGTCAGGGGGCTGACACTGAAGCCAAGGAATCCACATTTAGTCACAGTATTAAGATGGAAGGCATTTCCATCAGGTTGTCTGGGTGCAGTTTCTGGCACTGGCACTCCTGTGATGGCAAAAGGGAGGGAGGGAGGGAGGGAGGGTTGATTTTATGTTGTTCTGTTACCCAGATCTGCATCCATCCTCAGTGAAACACACATAGTAATTATGAGACTGGCAGGATATGAACCTGCATCATAAGATACAGCACGGAACTGGTTCGTGTAATGATAAACCAGTCCCATCCCTTGGACTAAAGACAGCAGACCACAGCTACATCACTGATTCTGCGTGTCATGAATATGAAAGAGTGGGGTTGTGGAATATTCTTCCTTGGGTGCTCAAATAACTTGTTTTCCCTTGGGTGATATGACCAATGACAGGGTAAGGAAAAGTATGGGGAACTTAGAGGTGTTTATTATGATTTCCAGAACCTTCCAAGAGGATTCCGGGTATTGTAGTCAAAATGTATTTGTGGGGAGAGACTTCCTACTCTATTCCACTCTATTGGAGTAACTCCCAGATCTGGAGAGTGGGTTAAAACCATTGGACAAAATATGTTGTAAGGATTACTGAGGTTAAAAACATATTTAAAGAACCTAAAGTCACTATGTGTTAAGAATTAATGTCAAAAAGTCCTGTTTTTTAACAACTAGTTTTAGTGTGTTACTTACTCACTTTTCCAGTAATTTTAAAGCTTTGTGAGAAACTTGTTCAGGACAATATCTATTCCCTTCTCCCTTTTGTTTTCCTGTGCTTTGTCTGAGGATCATTAAAAGGAGCCTTGTTTGGAGCTGACTTTGAGGGAAGGCGCTCTTCACATAAGAGATCTTTTGTGGTATCTTTTACCGGAACTGGCATCTTAGTTCTAGGGCCATAAAACACAGGACACATCATTTAATTAGAGTCACTGCTTGGTAAAGGCCACCCGTGCGTGACAAAGACCACCTTGAAATTGTGCCACAGTCTGCAAAATCTCATAGTTGTCCCCAGAAATTGGTGGACTGGACAAATGAGTTGTCAATTAATTTAGGGATCCAATTCCATTTAATTTTTAAACTTCCATTCATTTAGACAAATTGACTAGGTCACCATAAAGCAAGGAGCCTCTCAGCCTAAGTTTCGGAATATATATAATCACACACACACACATACACACACACACACACAGAACACTCCTTGTGGTGCCCCCAGTATACATTTTCCCCAGATAAATTAGTCTGATTTGTCTTATAGACTCTCTGGATGTGTCCCTCTCTCTGATCGCTGAACCTTTTCTCCAACTTGGGATCCTGAAGATAGCAATCAGGATTGCATAAGATATTCATTATTCTGTAGAAATTCAAGATTCTTCAACACCACTCCTAGTCCTGCTACTTCTTCACTTTATTTATGATCACCTTGGCAGGATATAAATTAAATAAACAAATAAATATCCCAGAATTAGTACTCAAGGAGGTTTCACAAACTAAAAACAGATGTAATGTAATTAAAAATATTAGATAAATTTTAATTAATAAGTGTAGTTATTTTCAAATTAGCAATTTTTAAAATAAATAAAATATTTTAAAAGACTATCATTAAAACATAATTCTAATGGCCAGAATCCTGTATGGAAGTTGTGTCTTTGTAAGCAGAGCAATCTATGCAGGAATTACAACTGGGAAGTTTTGCAACATCTGTATCCAGAGCCAGCAAAGTGACTGATGTACAGTGGGAACCAATGGCAATGAGACTCAATGTGTATTGAGACGGATGCACAGTGGAACCCAATATGCATTGAGACACCAACAAGGGAGTGCCAATGAGCATCGAGCTCTACTAAGATAATATACAGCCTTTTATGTAGCCTTTAGGGCTTAAATGATTTCACCAAATCTCCACATGTGCATGGTTTTAAATTTCCTTAAACTGCTTTAATTGGTTTTAAACTATCTTCTCTTGATGTGTCAAACTGCTGAATATGATTTAGTTTGTACAGATTATTTTTTACTGTTTTAAATTGGTTGATTTTATTGTGCACCACCCAGTTTTAGAATGATATATGATACAGGGCAGGATTATTTAAACACACACACACACACACACACACACACACACACACACACACAAATAAATAAATAAATAAATGGTATCTTTTATTCTCAAGCATGAATAAAAACTATTCTATGTAATGCTGCCACTAGATTGTATTTCCAAATAGAACAGGTCAGATTGCAGCAGGATCCCTCAATGAAACCAGGAAGGGGTTGGCTGGGGACTTGCGGGATTTGTGTTCCAAAACTCTAATGGCAGGGGGCATGGCAGGGGGTGCAGTGTGGTGTATGTGCCTCAGAGCAGTCCTGGGGGGCCAATGTGGTCTCCTGACTTATAGTTACTGAGAGAGAGGCAAACTACTACATCTTATGCTATCTAAGCACAGGTTTTGTTTATTGTACGTGTGTGTGTGTGTATAAGTGCAGCATGTTTTAGTTTCTACCATCGGAAAAGCAGGAAAAAAAGAAAAGCAGACACCACAGATTTTGTAATAAACAAAATAAAGTACATTCCTTAACTAGGAACAGTCTTGTACTTGTATGTTCTCCAAAGTTTCATTTTTTTCCATTGGAAATTTATGTCCTGACAGGGGGAATGGCAACTCATTTTTCCAATTTTTCATGTCTTCTTCTCTCCTGGGTCTTCACATTTCTACACTCAAGAGACTTGTCCTCCTTTTCTCTCTGTGTATATCTTTTTACATATGTATGTATATACACCCACTCTACAAAAGGTGCTGTATGATTAAAAATACAATACCTCTGATGTGCCTCAAAGTTGTGCATATACCATCAGATATGGCACAGGATGTCCACTCATTAACAGGACTTTTTCCTCCTCACTGCTTCATTCCCCTGCCTCTCCAAAATCTGCAACAGGCCTCCAAAACATCTAGAGCAGCATTTGATGATATATATGGGCTTCAGGGTGGAGAAGAAATCATTCCTATTCCTCTGATGGAAGCTATTCCATCAGCAGGAGGGACAGATTTATCTAATCTTGATTGCTATACTCTTTGGATAGGTTCTGCAGAACAGTTAGGTTATTACTGTTAATAAATCAAATCCTCTGGATGGATTAACTCATGTATGATCTCACTTGATGAACTCTGCTAGCCTCTTTATTACTATATTCATTGAATTACATACATATATTGGCTGACATCCCATTCAATATTTATGACATCATAGGGCTTACAACCTCACAGTCTTTGTTCTTCACATTTACAGTCATTAATGGTTGAACATGAACCCAAAAACCTACTTCTTAACAGAGGCAGCACCCAAAGCAAAGGGTTTCCAAAGCACTGCAGAGGGAGGTGGTGAGAAATGAAGACTGTAGCATTCTCCTGGTCAGGAGAGACACTGAGATAAGCAGCTATGAGAGGACCCTGCGGGGTTTCTCCAGCTGCCCAGCTCAATGTGTCCCACAGTGAGATGAACACTGCAGTTGTCATCTCTTAGAGCCCAAATCTGCAGCACCCGAGAAACCCTTTGGCTGGGGCACTGCCTGGCTTGAGGAATGTTCTGGGTAGCATCAGCAGAAGTAGTGATGGCAATGGAGCTCTGTCATCATAGCTACCTTTGATGATGCAGAACCTCAACCATTACTTGGTACTACTGCTAACCTGAGAACTGTCTGCTGAGAACTGAACAACCCAGACAAAGATGGCTATTAAAGATGCAAAGCTAGAAATAAGCCCATGAACATTTGTGAATCATCTGGGTAAATCTAACAGGTAACAGCAACAACAGAAAAATACAGCAAGACTGTGAGGAAAAAGGGCAAGACGTCAGGTGCTGAGTACGCTAAATTTAATTCTTAATAATTGCTCATGTATTTTGGAAACAGATGCTCCTTCTTCATGAGCTAGTCCTGAAACTGATCTAATTACCTAGCAATGAAACTCTCTCCAACCATGAGAAGCTCAACAGAGTATTGTTACAAGATAGCAGGAATGTCCCATGTTTAGCACAGAATTTAGCCAGTACCTGAGGTGGAATTGCTATTTTATTAAACTAATTACATTCAACACCAGACATCTTGTTCTTTTTTCTCATAAACGTATAAAGTGTTAGACATTGCATACAAATTGTTCAGACCACAAAAAGCTACACAGCTGCTAATTATTTGTTAATAACAAAGGAACTAGACCTGGGATATGAGGATGTTTTGGAATTCTTTGCCCTTCTTCTCATTGTAATTAAAATGGCTTTCATTGTTTAGGTACCTTCCAGATATGTGATATCTGGAATTAAAGAGGCACAAATTAAAGATCAACAGTACAAACTGAAAGCCTTTGCGAATGACCTAGTGTTAATTTTAGAAGGCCCTCTAAAACGTATAAAAGTATTATTAGAAATATATGAGTTCAGACATTTTGCCAGCTTTAAAATAAAGAAAGAAAAAACCATGATGATGACAAAGAATATGACAAGGATCAAGAGGAGGAATTAAAACAAGTGACAAATTTCTGGATTGGGGAAAAAGTCAAATATTTAGGAATAGTGATTACAAAGAAAAATTTAGATCTTTATGGAAATAACTATAAATCAACTTGGAATAGAACCAGAGAAGATCTTAACAAATGGTCAAACTTAAAATTATCACTACTAGGCCGAATAACTACTATTAAAATGAATCTACTTCCAAAACAAATGTTCCTGTTTCAAAATCTACCTACTATAAAGCATGAAGAAACATTCAAAAGCTGGTATAATGAAGTAAGGAAATTCGTATTGCTGAGGAAAAGACCAAGAATTAAATGGAGTTCCCTACTAGACAGAAGAGAATAAGGAGGCCTTAGCCTCCCAAATTTCAAGATATACCACCATGCTTGTGCTTTGTCCTGGGTTTTTGATTGGATAAATTTAAAAAATAGAAGAATTCTACAATTAGAAGGATTCAACATAAAGTATGGTTGGCATGGTTATTTAGGATATAATAAAACTAGCATAGACAAAGAATTTAATAAACATATCATAAGAAATTCGCTGTTAAGAATTTGGAATTTATATAAAAGGAAGCTTTATGCTAAAATCCCACATTGGATATCTACTCAGGAAGTGTTTCATAAGCAAGACACGTTTATCAGAAAAGTGGCTAACTTATGAGGATCTATTGGACAGTAAAACAGATAATTAGGCTTTTAAATCCCTTGAGGTATTGGAAAAAGAAGGAATTAAATGTAATAGGTTTTTATATCAACAATTAAAAGAAAGATATAGAATTGATATGAATACAGATGATATTGTGGGAAAAAGAAATGGTTTTGACATTACATTATTAGATGGAAAGGATAATATGATATCATTGATATACCGAAATTAGAATTAGAGAAAGAAACTATTAAGGACAATATGATTAAATGGGCCCAACATTTGGGACATACAATAGCATTAGGGGACTGGGAGAAAGCATGGTCAGTAAATTTGAAATTTACAAAATGTACTGTCCTTAAAAAAAAATATTGTAAAATGTTTTATAGGTGGTACTTAACCCCCCCAAAGTTAGCCAATATTTATAAAAATATTTCCAATAAATGTTGGAAGTGTGGTAAGGAAATAGGTACTTTCTTTCATGTCTGGTGGACATGTAAAGCAGCCAGAACATTTTGGAGGGAAATCTATAATCAAATCAGAGCGATAAGAGGTCTACAATTTCCCATATCTCCAGAGTTATTTTTATTAAATATATTCAAAGGAGTTAATGGTAATGACCAAAAAGATATGGAAGGCTGCTTTTATATATGATAACAGCAGCCAGGATACTATATGCCAATAAACGGAAAATTAAAGAAATCCCAACGACTGAAGAATGGTTATTCAAACTCCTCGATATGTATCAGATGGATAAAGTAACCATGCTTATGCAAAATCGAAGTATAGGTAAGTTGAATCAAGAATGGAATGTTTTAAAAAGTGTATGGAAAAGGAGATGGGGGAAAATCTCTTCTAGAATTGTAAATCATAAAATAGAGCTGTAAATTTATCTCATTTATTATATTTTTTCTCTCTTCATAACATTACTTTACTCACATTACCTTTCTTTTCTCTCTCTCTTCTCCTCTTCCTTCTCTCTTTCTTTCTATTTTTCTCTCTCCTGTTTTCCCTTTCTATAACTTAAGTTAGTATCCTTTTTCTCTTCTTTGAATTTTAGTTTAATTTGATTTTTTAAATTATTTTTCTATATTGGTACTTTAGGATAAGACAAAGTGTCTACATAAGAATAGGATTTTGCTGGGGTAAATTAATTGCTAGGGTAAGATAATCACTGTTTACTTTTGAGCTATATTGTCATAGCCAAGTACAAAGTTCTATCTATCTATCATCTATCTATCTATCTATCTATCTATCTATCTATCTATCTATCTATCTTCTGTTGTTGTTGTTGTTATTGTTTTTTATTTTTCTCTCTCTCTTCTTTTGGATATAGAATATTGAACAATATTGCAGTTTTGGATTCATACTGTTGATTGATACTATACTATGGTCTTGAATTGTGACATATACATATGGATCTGTTGTATACTAATTTTTTTTTTTTAAAAGGTACCTTCCAGATATACTGGCTATATTATCCCCAAACATCATGGAAGCCGGGGACAACGGGAATTGTAAAACCACTTCTGGTGGGCACATGGACCAGGAAGGCTCATTTAGAATAAATGCTTACCTGTATCTTTCTGCAACCAAGAGCAGCAATAGCAAATACTATGAAGTAAGAATATGGAGAGGCACTATAATGTGCAGAGGTAAGCCTAAGCAAGAATGGAAGGCTGCTGGAAATGGGCAAGTTTCCCTAGCACACCCCAGCCTCCCCGCCCCCAATTTTACTTCTAAGAACAAAATACTGATGTTTTCATTTGAGTCAATTATTTGATTTAAATGCTTGGTGAGACATGACATATGCCTCTCATTGATTAAAACAAGACAAAACTTTGGGGAGGGGGAGATATACCTTCCCATTCACCTTAGTAAATATCTGCTTCAGCTGCTTTGGTGCCAAAAACCAAGTCTGTACTTGCTCAGAGAAGGCACTTAACATGGCAACCACTAAACCGCACATCTTATCTTGATGGGGTTGTTTTATCTTAGACTCTGAAAAACAGGCTTCATTTTACAGCACCCTTTATGCCACAGATATACAATATGTGCTGGTTTCTCTCCAGTTTTGACCCAGCATATAGGCATAGCAATGGTCAAGGGAGGGTGATGTATAGCCCTCCAAATGTTGTTGTGCTGCAGCTCCCATCATCAGTAGTCATCCAAGCCAATAGTGAGGGATGATAGGAGTTTCAATATCATACCATCTAGAGCAGAGGTGGGCCACAGGCACACGCGAAGGTCTGGAGGACCATTTTCTATTCATCCCAACCCTTCATCAGCCACACTGGTGTGCTCAGTAGTGGGTGAAAATGATGTTTTTGATGATCAAAAGTCACTTCTAGTCATTATTAGACTGTTTTTTCCCCTGTTTGGGGCTTCTATGGGTCAAAGGTCAAACAGGAACTCCTCAAATGACAAATGTGGTCCACAACTGCCATTCCTGATCTAGAGGGTCATACTAACCTCATGCCAGGTTATGTAATCATAAGCACACTCCATAGGGAGTAAGTCTAATTGAATACAGCAGGGCTTTCCAAATGGTGTGTCGCGACATGTTAGTGTGTCACCTGAAGTCTGTAGGTGTGTCACCTCCCTGGACTGAGAAAGACCCCACCCACCCAAGCCTCTCCCACTGCCGCCACTGCAGCTGTGGCTGGGATCAGGTATGGGGACTGCCTTTCTCACTGCTGCCACCCTTCCTGGGGTCTCTCCTTGGTGAGGGCAACGGCAGCGAGTCAGGATCAGGTGGGGGGGCTGCCTTTCCTGCTGTTTAACCTCTGGTTTGCTAGTGAAACTGAATTACTGTGTCGTGAAATGATGGATGTTACACAAATGCATGTCACACAAATGATGCATGACACACAAAAAGTGTATCACCAACATGAAAAGTTTGGAAAGCTCTGGAATACAGGATTGTGATCTACAACTAGGGAAGTATAAAATTTATGACTGCTGAAAACTAACTATCTGAAATATACCTCCTGGCAAGGGGAGGCTTGATTTTTTAGCATCCCATATGCAGAACCAGGCTGCTTTTAATCATGCAACATTTAACTTAAATGTGAAACAGATTTTTTTTTTTTATTTGCTAAGGTCTTGGCAGTGAAGATGTGCATGCCATAACAGGCCATGTAGTTCTAGGCATGAAGCTCCTTCTAGTAGCATAACCTTAGCTTACTTTGTCTTTCAACAGACCTGAGCATATACTGGGAGTATTTTAAAGAAATTACACAGACAACTTGTTTCCGGCCTTACGGGGTAATGAACATCTCACTGAAGCAAACAATGAAACTTTCATTGAATCCATGGCTCTGCCTTCCACCCTAAAACTCCAGTTATGGGAGGAGTTTCATATGACCACTTAATGGTGAGCTCACCCTGAATGGTCTTGCCTGGCCTTAGGGCCTAAGCAGAAATAGCAAGCAAATGCTTTAAAAAAGCAGAAAAGATTTGCCTCATGAAATGAAAGCCCTCAGGCATCACCACCACTGATATCATCATCCTCATCATCACATGAGCAAACAGAAACTGAAATAATGGTGCAAATAAAATGGCATAATTTAGGCTATTGAACTTTGGATTCATAAGGAGACAATATAACTCATTGGAAAAGACTCTTGGTAAAGTGGGCGGCAGTAAGAAAAGAAGGATACTGCTCTAGAAGTGGATTGATTCAAGCAAGGAAGCCAAAGCCCTGAGTCTGCAAAACCTGAGCAGGGCAGTTGATGACTGGTTTTCTGCAGTCTCTTGTTCATAAGGTCGCTGTAAGTCAAGGGTGACTTGAAAGCAATTAACAACAAAATATTTGTGTATATAATGTCTCTGTTTTAAGTCTCCAGCAAGCAAGATGATAAAGAAAAAAGTGCTTATATATGTTACTAATGTCTGTGTTGCTGAAAATTGAAGCCTCATTTCCTCTGTTTCCAAATTTTTCACACGTATCAGTCCTTTGTGGTCAAAGCAGCACCATCCAAATGCAAGAAGTATCAGTAAGCCTGAAAGAACTCCACATTCTACAGAACTACAAAATAATCTTTATGGCACAGAAACACCTGGGGTGCCCTCCTCCCAACCAAACTGCCTAATGAGGACTGCAGCAGGAATGGCCAAAGAAACTAAAGTCTGGCATCAGACACCTTCCCTATTCTCTTTTCTCATCTTACACCAGACACACAATCCAGCATTTGTTTCTGGCTACTTTTTCTAGCTTATTGAGAGGGAATAAATAAACAAATCCTACATAATTAAGTAAATAAATACCTGAGAGGATAACATTCAATTTCTTGCACACGCATACACTCCGACTGTCCTGATATGGCAGAGACAGTCTTGATTAATTCTCTGTCCTTCCACTTTTCCATCTCCTTTTAAAATGTCCCAGTTTCTCTCTCCTCCTCCTCCTTTCCACCTTTGTCTTCAGCATATTTCAGCTGCTGCAAACTGAATTTGAAATGAAAAAGTCCTTTTCAGTCAATAAACTCAGAAGAAGGGAAAGGAGAAGAGAGGGTGGAATTTTGCCCTTCCTAAGCCATTTCTGCACTACGCTCTTATAGCGTGATTGTTCCACTTTCAACATCCTATGGAATCCTGGGGTTTGCAGTTTCGGGAGGGGCTGGCTGGCCCCTCCCGAAACTGCAAACCCCAGGATTCCATAGGATGTTGAAAGTGGAATAATCGCGCTATAAGAGTGTAGTGCGGAAATGGCCCTAGTCAGATCAGACAAATGCATGCTGCTGCAGCATCTCCTACCTAATGTGTTCTTCCTCATTAGTAACTTTGCTGATGTGACAAAACTCTAATGTTGTTTGGCCACATGTGTCCAAGTTTTCATTTGTGAAATGTTGGAGGTTATGTAAATATGATTACAGAACTGTTTTTCAAAAAAATCCAGCTACAAGTGGAGAAATTCAAGGTAGAGAAACAGCAAGGAAAGAGGTATTTAACCACAAAATATCTCTGGTCCAAATGAAGCACAAATCACAGTGGGTTTACACTCCTATCCCTCAAGCATTCAAAATTACGTGAAATTACTGCAATATAATGGGGGATGGGAATCTCTTTGAATGTTATATTGGAAGATAGGAAATATGAGCACCACCAAAGGGATTAAGTACTTTCCCCCATTGAAATCTGCTTTTCTAAAATTAAATACATTGTTCAGTCTAATATATATATTATTTGTGCATGTATAGGCCCTCCTGGGGCTGATGGTTTAATACACCAGTGTTTCCTGGAACACATTTGAACGTTAGAGCTCTAGAGAATAGTTTGAGATATTTGAACTGCTATGACTAAACACTTGGAATGAGATGTGCAATTTTCTCATCAAAATCTGATTTCTTACCTCTATCCCATCATAATGTTGACCAAAAAGAGTACCGTATTCTGGGAGACCCAACTGAGACAACCAGCTAGAGATGGAGATGCGCTTCATAATCTTCTTGTTATGTCTTTGCAAGATCTCAAGACGCTTCTATTTCTACAGAGGGAAAAAAAACATGCTGACTTCAAATTATGAGACTCTTGATAGCTATGACACTGCAAAAGCAAGCACATTTTTAAGGCTGGTGAGGAACACATTGTAGTGTCCTGCTCTGCTAAAACACCTGTGAATTGTGTGTAGAAATCACAAACTAGAGTGCCATGTACACAAGACAAGAGTTTATTCCTATTTAACCATAAAGAGATGTACAAGCAAGTACTGACAAAACAATTGTGCAGAAGGAGGAGCATTACAGAGCAATCAGTTTATAAATATAGAACTGGTTTTCTGGACTATCATGGAAAGAAAAGAAAACACACTAGTCAAGCAGCTAGACCAAAACTATATTGCCTCTACTCAACAAAAACATAATATAGGAAACTCCTGACCCCACCTAACTGGTAAGTCCAGTGCCATCTAGGGAATAAGCCATATAATCACACTGTCCACACATGGCACACTAGTTGCTCAGTTGTCCTGCACGACAAAATGTGATTCCTGTGAAGAATCTTCCTTTTTCTGCGCTGTGTATCTAAAGGCTTTGCTCTTTTGTATACTGCTCTAAGAAGATTTCTGCCTGCTGCACATAAAAGCCAATAGAATTCTGATGTCTCAGCAACAAAAATGCCTGTTTTAACCTGCCTACATGCTGAATATTATACACACACACTTGCCCACAGGCTGATGTCATATGGTCAGCAGGATGTCAAAATGAAAGCTGCTGAACATGGTTACAACTCATACTGCTGAGCTTAAACATTTTAAACAGTCATTGAGGATGGAAGAACCTCAAGGAAAGTGTGACATATAGTACAGGCTCAAGATTACTCCAAGTAATCATGGATGTTTTGTTAGCAGAAATGTCAAAGAAATCTTCAAGCAAGAAAAACAACTCATTTGCAACATTTGGGAAATCACAAAGACTTTTCTATTGAAGTGATTATGTTCCTTTACCTACATCTCTAATCTGAACAACTGAATAAAAATATGTTTTAATGATCAAATGCCCATTAATATGAAGGTTGGGGTGGGTATAGCAGCAGGAAAGTTCTGTATCCTGCAGCTATTAGAATAGACTGTTCACCAGCTTTTTGTGCTCTATCCACCACTAGGATAATGGGAAATGTTTGTCAATATCCCACAACATTGTGATTGAGTGAAGCGCTTTATTTTTCCCTTAAGGGAGTGAAATGTAGCCATTTGTTTACACATGAAAAACTAGAAGGGGGGTTAAATTCTCCCTTTTTGTCCTCTGTGTTAGGAATTTAAAAACAGAGGCCCACTTTCAATTTTGCTATAGACTTGTAGTGTTATAATATTGTTCTAAAGCAATTTATGGAGCCACACTTTGGTTTCTGTTTCTTGTTCATATTAGAGGAGGAATAAAGAGACTTCAGCCTCATGAGATCTCCTTTGTTTTTTTCTAGAACCTCATGATCTTCCTACTGGAGCCTGAGACATACACTTGGAAGAAAAGAGTTTTGAGCCCATAAACTTGTTTTGTGTAATGAATGAAGTCCACGGCCCTTCTACGTTGAAGTCCACTTGTGATTTACCAAAGCTTTCTTCATTTCAGCAGTACATTTTAATGGGACAATTGTGCCAGGACCAGAACCAATTTTCACTGCTGGTTTCTCAGTACATCACTGACAAACCAGAAGTAACATCACTACCATTTCAGGTTTGGCTGTTTGGGGCTAACCTATCTACCGTCTTCCACTTTGACTGTGATGGGATCTTGGAAATGTGTGTGTGTGTGTGCGTGCGCGCATGTGCGCACATGCGCACACAGAGAGGAGAGAAAGAAATCATGTGTTACAAAGATCCAGCATTTGCTTAACCCTTAGTCAAGTCTCCGTAAGCCTGCAAAGACCAAAAGATCAAACAGCACTTCTGGAATCTGTGTGATGTCCAGACTCTGGCAAATCTCCCAGGAGTTGCATAGCTATTGGGCAGACCCTGAGAATGAATCTCTGCAACTGTTCATTATATGGAAGGTGCACTGTAGCCCATGGGACAAATCTGGCATCACCCCAAACTGAAAGAAAACAAACAAGCAAACAAAAGATAAGGAGATCTGAATTGCTGAAATTTGTATCACTCTTGTTCACATTCATCGCCTTCTCAAAAGGAAAGTTCCAGCTCAGTCATCCCAATGGATATTAGCATAAATCTCTTTCATTCTACTGCATGCATGCAGGTCAGGGGGGCGGTGGAGGCTGAGGCTCCAAATATGATGATGACATTTTCTGTCACACAGAAAACAAAATACAACTCCAAAATCCACAAAACAATGATACCTTTTTTATTGGGCAAGCTACATAGAACAAAATACATCATGCTCTGCTAAAACACATGTGAATTGCATGTAGAAATCACAAACTAGAGTGCCATGTACACAAGACAAGAGTTTATTCCTATTTAAACATAAAGAGATGTGAAGGCCCAGAAAATAATTGGAAACATTCAGGGGGGAAAACACACCCTTTCCCCCCGTTTTTTCCTGAAGCCTTTTTAATTTTCTTGCAAAAAATGGGGGGGAGAAAAAAGTCCCCCCCCCATGGCTTCAAAATTTATGGAAACTTTACATCTCTAATCATGCAAGCTTTCAAAGTTTCACTGGCTTCTTCGTCAGGAAAAGTTGTTAAAAATCATACAGGAGAAGGAAAATGGCAGTGTTAGAGTCACAGACTGACATCCTGTCTCAGATGTCACTTCTGTTGTAAATTAAGATGGTCTGGAGGAATATAGTGCAGGCAGAGGCTACTCCCCTTCTTGGCCATGTGGGGACTAGGGACAAAGGGCAGTAAGACACAGGCAATAAAATGTCAAATCTATTAGCAGCAGCGGTGGTGGCAGCAGCAGCAGTGGCGGCGGCGGCAGCAGCAGTGTTGTAGCTTTCATTGTTTCAACAGCATGTTGCCAAGTATATCTTTACCCCAATCATTAAAGAACTTGGGCCTTGATCCAGCAAAACACTTAAAAGACATGCTGGAGGTTCATCAAGTATTTATGGGGTATTGCTGACTCAGTTATTTGGCAAGCAGTAAGTAAAAATGCTTAAATCTAAAATCTAAGGAATTGCTAACTACAAGTATGCTCTACTTGGCCATTCAAGCATTTAGAACTATGTGGAGATGAGCATGCAACCTCCATCTCTTTGGCTGCCATTGCTCTTTCCCTCCATGTTGGAGGATGAAGTGGGAAACAAACTCTACACATATAAGAGTCCCATGCAATTTAGAACCCTTGAGCTCTAAGCCAGGGCTTTGTATACTCCTTGGACTAATAGTATCTCCTACTGCTGAAAAGGCAATGGTTTAGTTTAAAGTGTAGCTTCTCTCTTCAGTAGCAGTGCATGCTGCAAATGAAGACAGAAGCAAGTGTGAAGCTGCACATTAATTTTCTAGATTATCTTGCCACAGCCACAAAAAATTGATGGCTGCCACCAAATTTCCCACTGGCAGCACAACAGGTTGGCAGCAACTACACTGACTTTCCATGGGTCTCACAATATATAACACTGCCGGTCTGCAAGACAATGTCTTCCATAGCAATGTGTATTTCTATACCGCTTACCAGCTAAGTGCTCTCTAAGCAGTTTACAATGTGTTAGCTAATTGCCCCCAACAAGCTGGGTACTCATTTTGCCAACCTGTGGAAGGATGGAAGGCTGAGTCAACCTGGAGACTGGCAAGATCGAACTCATAACCTTGTGGCTGCAGTACCGGCATTTAACCACTGCGCCACCAGGGCTCCTGCCCTTTCAAAGGATAAGGGGAGATGAAGCCACGTAGAGTCTTACACAGGGTTGTTGTTGTTTTTGCAACTTGGTTTTGTTGGCTATAATGCTATCTTTTCTGCTTTGTACATATGTTTCAAAAATTGTATTTAAAAAAAGAAATACAAAAGAAATAAAAAGATGTGAAAATGAATGAATTGCAAAGAACAAGCCAGCACATGATAAATTAAGAATATATCAATGAGAAACCATTTGTGGAAAAACTTCCAGAAAAAAAATGAACAAATATCTGAACATGTGCCTATGTGAAGCTGATGTCTATATCCCATGCCTTCAAATGCTGAAAGGACTATGTGGTATTCAGCCCAGGAAGTTCTGTATTCAGCCTAGGAAATTCTGTTTAGACAGTAACAGCCAGTAATGCTTGTCAAACGCTTTGCAATTAGAGTAGCCACTTACACTTTATCAAAAAAAAGAGGATGAAAGAAGATACAGATTTGCATAAACTGTGCATATGATGGTTTTTATATATAGGTGCTTTTGAAATAATAATCTGTGACCAGGTGGCCCATGCTCCTGCTTAGTCTATTGTCCAGGTGCTAAGTGTTGATAGGCAACTTTAAGGCCACTGTTTTCGAGTGGTCTTTATCTTTAAATCAGACTTTGGCAGGACAGTTCTTCAGACAGAAGGACATCTTCAAACCAAGGATTATCTTCTGTAAAATGGGCCACATGGCCAGCCTTTTTACAGTACAGAACCTTTACAATTTGAATAAAGTTTTGCGGCACTTCTAACTTGAAGGTGAAGAGAAAGACCAAAAGAATTGCAGGAGATACACAGAAAAGAACCCATGCTGAACAATGAAATAATAAACAATAGCTATCTAATCTCTCAGGGCCAGCTGCATTTGCTCTGCTATTAACTTGCTGAAGAAAACCCAAGCACAAATCTAATGCAAGAAGTTTATGACCAGGCCTCACAAAGCACTGCATTCTGTACGCTTAACTGTTTCATTTCAATGTCCTATGGAGTGTTTCTTCTTTTACCATAGCCTTCCATGCATCCAGGGAAAGCCAATCCCCAGATAAATGCTCTCTTTTTCTGTTACTAAAGGAACTGGTCTGAATGTTGTCTGTTCAGTCCTTGACATGCAAAACACTGAAAACTATCCACACAGCAGAAACACTGCTGCAATATTAAGTGGGTGCCCAGAGCAAATGTCCGATAAAGGTCCTTCATTTGCAGTGATTCCTACTGGACTCAGGAACCAAATGAGATGTGATTGCTGAGACAGTGGACAGGAACCCTCACATTATAACAGATGGGGGTTAGTTCTATTTGTCTATGGTAGAACGTCCATTACACAATACTATATTAATACAATTTACCTGCTAAACCAAACACTCTTACTAGCATAAGACAAAAGAAATCACATCAAAGGCAGATAATAAATGCCATAGATCCCAAACTAACACTGAGTGTATTGCTGTGGACCAGAGTTAGCAAAGTATGGCCCATTACCCAGATCCCCTAAGTTTTTTCGATCCAGTTAATCCCCCCGCCCCCCCTGTAGCTCACTTCCTGTTCCTTGAAATTTGGCTAATTCTCAGCTGATTTGTGGGTGAGAGGTTTGGCAGGTTTTTAAGGCATATCAGAGAACTGGGGAAGAAAATGGCAATGAAGGCCATTGATCTCTCCTTTGCATTCCACTGCCTGCACCTTTAGAAATTTGCTGGGGATCTTTTGGGCTGCTACTGCAAAGATGGTGACCTTGATTATGATGGATTTACTAGCCAACAAGTCACAAATAATATTAGTTAGCACCCAACCAGATCTTACACTCAAAATATCTCTCAAGAAATGAGCCCTAAGACCGCTGTACAACTATTATTATAATGGAAGAAGCACTGTGATGTATTAGTCAGGGACTACACTGGTGAAAGACATGTGCAAAACTTCACTTATTATACTTAGAGCAGACCCACTGAAATTAATTATTGTATATACATGTGCATAAGTTGATCTCATGATAAGGGAAGGTTTTGGGGCCAAAATTGTGGATTTTGATACGACCCACAAATAAGTCAAGGGTCACTCTGTGGAGAGGGGAATGCACCAGCACTGCCTCAGAGGGCTAGCTGCTTTTTGCTTCTACTGCCATTTTCCCACCCAAGCATTCAAAAAGGCCTTTTGTCACTCTACTCGGAGAAGGGGATGGTTCCTTTTTTTTTTTTTAATAAAAGTTAAGGTATAGCATAAACTCTTATCAAAAAAGAAACCATCCTCTTCGCTGTGTAGAGTCGTAAAAAGTGAGAGGTCAGTCCATCCCAGGGGAACCTAAAAGAGGCACCAACCTCCTCTGTTCTCTCAGTGCTCCTTTGAGGGGAAACACCATTTTTCCACCCAGAGATTGCAAGAAGCTAGAAGCAGCTCTGCAGTGGAGAGAGTAGAGGGGGTTGGTGCTTCTTTTAGGTTCTCCCAGAATGGACTAATCTCTTGCCTTTTGCCACTCGGCACAGAGAAGGGGATGCTACAGTACTTACTTTGATCCATGGATAAGTCAACCCAGGTTTTTGGGGTCAATTTTTTAATTAACATTTTTTGATTTGAATATGAGTAAATACAGTAGTTTTATGGTCATCACAAGTAACTGAAGACCTACTGGTTTCAATGGATTTACTCCAAGCATGATTATGTTGAACTAGGCCTGTGACTGCCCCCCCACCTTTAAAACTATGCTAAGTACATTTGGACAGCCTTTTCTTGAGAGTGGTCTTTTGCACATCCTGACTCTGAGATAGTATTGTATTTAAACATTTGCCGCCAACTGGATAAACCCAAAGGCACACAATGCACTTACTTTGTATACGTCTCATCAGACTACATGTGTGATAGTAAATCATTATGAAAAATTACCTTGGAAAATTTTGGCAAGAACCAGCAGATTTTAAACTACATTGTAAAAAATGTGTTACATTCTAAATAAGACACTGTTTCCCCAGAAGAGAAGATGTGATTAAGTGGAAACAGTCATTATAAAAAACAGAAGGGGAGGGGCTATAATACAGTCAAAACCCTCAATCAGAAATACTACCAAAAATAGGGGTGGGGAGAAAACTTCAGTCAGATATTAAGTATGGAACAAATGCTATTGTTGAATCCATACACATAAATGAAAAGTACTTAAAGGGCTTTGTTCATTATTGAGGCTTTTGTCTTATGTCTGAGGAACTGTGAAGATGGGGATATGTTAGATGCAGTACTTCTGCTAAATCTTATCTATCAGCTAGATGGAGGGGGGGATTGCAAAGGCCCCCTGTACAGATCATGGCTGATATTCCAAAAATAGAAAAGTAGCCAGCTTAAACATGCTTATTTAAACAAATTACTTAAGGCCCTTTCACACTACACAATTATATCATTATGATTCCCCTTTACCTACCTTAGCAATCCCCAGGATTCCATAGGATGTGGCTAAGTTAATTAAAATGGAATTATAACACTAAAGGGAGAATTTAGCTGAGATTTCTAAATACTCCTTCTTGACCTGCAGACCTCAGGAATCCATAGGACGTGGTCATGGCAATAGTGTGAAAATATCACATGCCATCCAATCCTCAATTTCTGTTTCTCATTATTTCATGCCCCAGTATGTATATGATAAACTAACCCTGGTTTGGGCCATTTCACACAACACAATTATAGCGCTACGATTTCACTGTAACTGCCATGGCAACATTACAATTTAGGGAAGGAAATTCAGAATTTTGCAGTTTGGGGAAGGGTGTTTAAAATTTTCAGCCAGAGAGCTCCAAACCACAAACTCTAGGATTACACAGGATGTTGGCATAGCAATCGAAATGGAATCACGATGCTATAACTGTGCAGTGTGAAAGACTTGTTCTGTCTTTCATGCACTTAGGCCCTTTTCACACACCAGTTCAGTTGTGAAATGGTCTCGGGAGCGTTGCACGATTGCGAGGACTATTCCGCCTGACATCCTCACAATCGCGTGATGCTCCTGAGGCCATTAGGGAGCTATCATGCATTATATCATTTTCAGCTTGTTGCTGAAAATGATGCGCGATTGCGCGTCGCTCCCGTGCCCCACATGCACTTACCTTGCGTGTGGAGGCTCCGGACGCGTGGCCATCTCATTTCCTGCCCCAGTGCAGCCTGGGAAAGTACTCACCTGCGCTGTGGAAGGAAAGGTGGAGTGCTCACGCTTCCTTCCGGCCAGCACGGAGCTAGTGTGGAGGGGAAGCAGAGGGGATGCGAGTGCCTCCTGGATGAGGCTTTTTGCGCAATCCCTGTGCGACACTAGCGGCACTAGGTAAGGTGCAAAAAGGGCCTTAGTTATGTTACCCTAGGCATTTTTTAGATACTAAGTCCCCATCAAGGGCAAACGCAAGGCAAATGCAAGGCCATCAGTTATCTGACTTAGCCAAGGAAAAATGATGCAGAAGTTCTGGTTGCGTGTACTGTTGACTGAGGCTCCATGGGCAGGGAAGAGAAACAGATACGGTAATCTGAAATTACAGTGGCCCTTTTTCTGAGAGTGCCATCCTGCATGAATGTATTGTTTCATGCAAACCAACTGAGCCATTACACCTTTGGGCAGCATTTGGGCAAACACATGGAGACCTTGGTGTGTCTGGCCTGGGCCATAAGAGTATTTTTTCTAGTGCCATATTGATGAACCCCATATCCTCAAACTGTTTCAGTTTGGTAAGAACAGTCCTGGTTAATCCACCTTTGTCCAACTTTTTTAGTTGCTTTTAAAATGTTTCTTTCTCCTCACTCCATTTTCCCCTTTTGTCCTCAGTTTACTTCAAATGTTGTAAATGTGAGTTCAGAATCATTAACTCAGAGGAGAGGAGAGGAGAGGAGAGGAGAGGAGGAGTCTTGCCCTTCCCTCTAGAAGCAAACTGGGGCAGCCTCTCCTAGCTTGTGTGTTCTTCCTCATGAATAACTTTTGCCACCATGACCACATTCTGATGTTGTTCAGCAACATGCACCCTGGTTTTCATTTGTGTTTTTATTTTTACTCATTAAAGCACCCTTTATCTTGATGAGGTTGTTAACACAATACTGCTAAACTGTAAGCCATCTGAGTAGACATGGGTTTGGACTGCATCAGGAAGATGCTTTCTTTTATGTTCTTATCCATATCACTGTTTTAACAGATGTAGTCTTAATATGAGAGCCTGAGTAGTTTGAGCACTGGACTACATCCCTGGAGACCAAGGTTCAATTCCCCGCTTGGCCATGGAAACCTAGTGGATGACCTTGGGTGCATCACATACTCTCAGCCCCACAAAACTCCATTATAAGTTCACCTTAGGATCTCCACAAGTCAGATACTGCTTGAAGGCAATCAACAGTAGCGACAACAGTCTTAATATACAGCAATCTGAGTCCACTGCTTTAGAGTGTCACTTTCTTCAGTCCAGTGTCACAGCTCCAATTGCTCAGATCTTTTTCCTCTCAGGAGGGCCTGCCCTGCAATTGTTTAATTGCCTCCTTCAGAAATATCTTCCTGAAGCAAAAGGCCTTACCCTGTTGGAATCATATTGTCATGGGGGGGGGAAGTAGCTCGGGTCGCTTGGCAGGTACAAATGAGAAAAGTGCAGTTCAAAGGTAGGAAGTTCTGCCATTTTGTCTTGGCTGAAATTTCTACATCTGCACTGCAGCTCTTTTTTCTTTTCCTGGGGGCAGCTTTTTTCACTTCTATTGCGTATTACAATTCTGCTCCACAGAAGTGATTTCCATGTGAATGAATGCCTCAACTTTATCTGAATAGACGAATCTGTTTAACCAGTTGCTTCTCCAAGGGCTCAAACTGTCACAGACATTACACATACTCTTCAGTCTGAAATGGGACAAGAGGGTTTTTTTCCCCTTTCAACAATAGGTCAGATCAGTCTGAACGAGAGCACTCCAGCCTGCTTACAAGAAGGCAGAGGCAATATCAAATAACTCACTGAACAACCCCTCAGTAACCCCATTCAAACTTTATAATCCTCAAACTTACTTCACGGTTCATTTGTTCACGCCTTTGTTTGGAGCTGCCATAATCAGGGGCCATTAGTTAGGATCCTGACAAATTGTTTGGAAGATTCCATGTATGCAAAGAATAACACAAAACACCCAACCTGACAGCAACCAAAAAGACACTATTAGCATAATTCTTTTAAGCAGGCTCTCCTCTCAGATGCCCCTGTGCAAACTAGAATATGCAGTTCAGGTCCAGTGTTCTGCTGATTCACATTGGGCAAGGAAACATTAGCATAAAACACAACACAACTTGCCTGAGTCTGGACAGTGTTTTGATAATGATATACTCTCACAAGCTACTGTTTAGCATTTAAATACCATTTAGATCAGCAAGTCCATTTCCAAATGAAAATGAAGGCTGTAATTATAAAGAATACTTCTCTTACAAATATGTTGTGCCCAGAACTGGTTTCCACACACACACATACATCACAGACAGGTACAGGCACAGCCAGTTGTAGCTCCCAGTTTCAGTCTCCTGGTGCTACTGATGAAGCTTTATAATTAAAATAGCAGAATTCAATCGTAAGGTTACTTCACTAGCTAGACCATAGATGTTGGCAGGGAAGCTGAGCCAACAGAAGTTTAAAAGTTGTGCATGCTAGAAACTGTTTGCAAGCTGTGTAGGTGATTTTGAATAATATTGTTTCATGCTCACCCATTCCATGAATTCTGGAAAATTTCAAGAGAAGGTTTTGACAAAGTTAACTTCCTCATGAGAAAAGAATATTAAGGGAGTAGGAAATAGTTGTGGAAGCTCCAAGTTTTCAAAGGGGGTGAGTGGCATCTTTGTACATATTGCCTTAGTATATCAGTGCTTCTAAATGAGCCCAGCTCCATCCTAGCCCCTGTCACCCTTTGACACTGTTTGCTTAGCTTCTCTCTTAGGTCCCATATGCATAATTGCCCAGAGAGGGAACATAAGGCAAATGGAAGATACTGTTTTATCACAGGCGATTTCCGCACGAGACTGTTATAGCGCTATGATTCCACTTTCAACATCCTATGGAATCCTGGGGTTTGCAGTTTTGGGAGGGGACAGTCAGCCCCTCCCGAAACTGCAAACCCCAGGATGTTGAAAGTGGAATCATAGCGCTATAACAGCCTCATGCGGAAATGGCCACATTCTGTGCTCAGAGATTAATACATGACAGCATGACTATTTAAACCCTGTAGAACCAGTGCGATGTAATGATTTAAGCACTGGACTACAATTTTGGACACCAGTGTTTGAATACCTGCTGGGCCATAAAAACTCACTGGTGACCTTGGGCAGGTTGCTCTCTCACAGCCTCAGAGGAAGGCTAAGGCAAACTCCCTCTGAACAAGTCTTGCCAAGAGAACCCTGTAATAAGTTCACCTTGAGATCGCCATTAAGTCTGAAATAACTTGAAGGCGCACAACAACAATAACAGCTGCATATAATGATGACTCAAGATTTAGGAACAACACGCTTGCACACGTGTATGTGCACATATAAACTGAGCTGGGGAGCTCCATGAGTACACACACACACATACACACTTCCTAGTGTGGGAGTTGGAACCTTCTAACTGTCCTTCCTTCAGTAATCCTAATATAGCCCAGTCTCTTTGGTGTAATCTCCTCTGAAGGAATATAAGAGGAGAAATTGCAGGAACTTGGCAAAGAAATTTATTGGAAGGCATGTAAGGACATATGTGGGAGGCCAAAATTTAGCCCCTTTGGTGGCTACAGGTTGTTCACTGTGGGGTCAATGAATTCCTCAAAGAAAGAAAATTACCTCTCATGACTTTCAGGATTTTTGAACAACTTCTTGTTACATCCTTATGCTTATCTATTTTTTCTCAGTTGAAATCATGCAGACAAATGGAACTGCCATTACAGCTAGAGCTCACATACACTTTCATGAGGAAGACAAAGATTTGTCTACTTTACTCTCACAAGCAGGCTTTCCTCAATAAAAGATAATTGTTTTAGACCTGAAGTTTCTTTTCAATTTACTACAATAATCAGAGAGGACAGATTCTTGAAGGGTCCAGTAATTTCCCCTCATTGTCTTTACGTGTCCTAAATTTATCCAGTAACATCTGCAGTCTTTAGTTACTCAAGAATAAATTATGTAAACACCCAAGAATGTCATTCAAAGGCTATTGAAGCTTAAGAGGAAATCTCCCATTGCCTTTAGGGAAGATTGGACTGGGTAACAGATGACTAAAGTACAACTAAAGCATCTTTTCCTCATTTCAAATGAACCAAATAGATAGCCTAGAGGCAGAAAAGTAAGGTAAGCATGGAACATTCCAGTAATATTAGTTCAACAGAGTTTCTCCAAGGTTCACTAAAATGTGCTTGAAATGTACCTAGAAGAGTGATTTTCAAAAAGTCTACCCAGGGAAATCATTTTCATATCTACTGAGAAAGATAAGCCGTTGTTTTACAACAGGACACTATATTTGTTGACTTCGCCTATATCGTCTGTTCTGACTGACAGAGGGTGCATCCAGACTGATAAAAACATCTCCGATTTTGTTCCTGTTCTTTCTGATTTCATACTGAGTTAAAATAAACTGAGCCGGGGAGCTGGTATAAAAAGTCTTTGATTGTACCAAAAGCTGACAGAAAATATTGTGGGATAAATACAATGTGTATGCATCTCCCAAATAAAATTGGAAAGAACAGAAACAAAATCTTGGACTTTCTGGTCTTTTTAAACTAGTCTGGATGTGCTGAGAGATGCTCCAAAGTCTTAAGCAATGGTATTTCACATCATCTAATACTCAGTGCTCATTGCCATTATAGAATTATAGTTGTTCCCATTAGGTTCTGTCCTATGGAATCCTGGGGTTTGTAGTTAGAGAGGGAAATTTAGAATTCTCAGCCAGAGTACTCCACTGCCTCACCAAATTACAAACATCAGGATTCCACAGGATATAGTCAGGGCAGGTTTTAAAGTGGAATAACATGCTATAGTTCTGTTGTATGAATAAGGCCCAGATTTTTTCAATTTGAGGTGCCAGGAACTGGAGGTGGAAATTTCTCCATGGAAAGATCTACAACACTACTATAGAATTATGTTATTTTCCTAAGGAACCCTTATGCAGCTGCAGAGGATTTTAGATCAGGCTCAGCCAGACCCCAGGTTCACTGGACCTACTTTGTTCTTTGAAATGCAAGATCCGTCATGGAGACTCTGCTGTAAAAGATATATTCTTAGATTTGTATTCTATGTCCAGGAATTTGTTTTGATATGGAAGCCACAGTATTTGTATTTCACACAAAAGCCAACTCTTCCTAGTTACCCACCAACCCTCTCCATCTTTCTTCCTCATTTTAGCAGTATAATTTAGGGCAAGGCAGGATAACTGTGTTGATAAATCATTGGGAGTCAGAAATCCTTTTTGATCCTACCTGAAATCACCTTTAGATTGTTATCCTAAGAGGTAGGAGATGTTGGGGTCTACTCACAATGCCAGTGGCTCCTTAGAATTTGGGGGAAATATATATAACTCAAAAGAGGCCTGCAAGAGAAGGGTAACAGAAGGATCTTTTCACCTATGTATACCAATACTAACTGTAGAGAGGAGTCCCATTAGCGTTAAACAAAGTATTTTATTTGAATTGTCAGACATATGAGAAACCAGATAATCTTAAGAACCATACAAAGCTATTGGAGGGAAAGGTTAGATAGAAAGAAATTAGGGGTAGAAAGGGTGATAGTTACCAGTCTAGAAAGAGGTCACAGTGGAAAGGCTCTGTGTGTCTGAGGGTAGCATAAAGGAATGGCATTGTGGGGCACTATGTATATTCTATGTACTACAATTGTCTGAGGTCGAAGCTAGGGTTTTTATACCCTATTTCACACTCTAAAGGAGTGTGTTGGCAAAGGTATAATGGCTTTCCCATGGGACTGACAAAGTGGTCCAGAATGGGCTGATTGCTTTAACTCCAGAGTGACAAAACATTGATGGGACCCATGACAATTTCTTACTGTTAGTTGGGTAGGGTTTATAGGGAAGATCTCCACAGAATAAGATTGGGGGATGGTTTCTGCTTACTTTATCTGGGCAGTTCATCTCCCGTTGTGTTCAAAAATGCAAAGAGCCTGAAGCGGTGAAGGAATTAGCACAAAGCCATCAGCACTGAGGTTTTCCATATGATGCTAACTGGACTTTTCCCACCATCATGACCCTGATCATGTTCTCCAGTCATTAATAAGTCTAATTCATGAAAATCGCATATCTCGTAGGAGGGATGGTAGGGTATGGTAACAAGATCTACCAACAGATTCTGATATAATTTTGTCTGTTCCTATTCCAAGGCACCTACTCAGTTCACACATGGCATACTAGGTGCTAATTCCCATTCTTTGGTGCCAATAGTAAATTTCTACTGGCTGCTTTCTGGTGAATTTCCAGAAACAACTATAGCTAATGGGCAAAAAATGATACTAGTCCTTGCACACTGGCAAAAAAATAATTGTCAGCTTCCCATATCTGATAATTTGGGAAGCATCGGTCTAGGCTATTGTCAGTGCAGCCCCTCATTACAATCCACCCAACACCTCCCTTTCCTGGGATGGTCAGCAGACCTTTCAGGGAGAGTTGTCTTCCTTTACTGATCCTTCCCTTAGAGCAAGGGTGAGGGATCCTGTTTCAGCCTCAGGGAGAGGTTCAATTTCAATTAAGTTTTGGGGAGACACCTATTCCAGTGATGGGCAGGGCCAAAGGCAAAAAGGGTGAGAATACCAGCACGTTTTACCTTACAGTTTCTACTGCCAGCAACTAAATCTCAAGAGAGACAATCCAAATTTAAATGAGGGAGAAAAAATATAGGATAGCTGGGAAACCAAGAAATTACGATATAATGAGAAAGGAGGCATAGCTATTTGGGCTACCTCAGCAGGCCAATTTCCTAATCTGTCCCCAGGCTGGAGATTCCCCTCGAGGTTCTTTGGTGTGCTTTTGAGGAGCCTCAAGTGTCACTGGCAGAGAATATGGAAAAAAATTTTTTAAGAACAAGTACACCTAAGAAAACACACACCTAGCAATTATATACCTATAATAATATGGAATATATTTTAGCCAAGCTTGAGCCTAAGGTGTTTTCTCTACATATAAAGAAGAGGAGGAGGAGGAGGAGGACTATGAGGCCCTTTCGGCACCTTACCTTCTTCTGGCGCTGGGGTGTGGAGATCGTGTGAGCAGCCTCTGGCGAGAGGCTCTTGCGTCCGGGGTCCTTCAGCTCCACATGAACTGCCTGCTCACATGAGAGTCCTGCCTCTTCCTTCCGCAGTGCAGCCTAGGACCTTCTCAGGCTACCCTGGGGCAGGAAGTGTGACCGGCACAGCTCTGGAGGCTCCACACGCCAGGTAAGTGCGTGCAGGGCCTGGGAGCAATGCACGATCGCACACTATTTTCAGCTTCTAGCTGAAAATGAAAAGATGCACAATCGGTGCCTGCCAGCCCCTGGAACATTGCGCGATTGTGAGTGCGTTGTGCAGATCACTCCTCACATTGCACGACGCTCCAGGCGCCCTTTCTCATGGCAAATGCCATGTGGAAAGGGCCTGAATGTAAGGTCTCTAAGGAGTCTTTTAGGATCCTCAATGCTGTGTTTTACAATCATCCCTCCACATTCACTGGTGTGAGGGGCAGAGGACCCTCGCAAAAGTGGAATAACTGTTAATAACTCTGCCCCCCAAATAATATTTAACACACACAAAAGTATGATCCACATATTCAATCGATCATGGATGTCTTGGATGTGTTGAGATTCCTTTGTAAAGTAGAAGGGGGTAGCTGGTAGGGCTTACCACCACCTCCACTGCTACCCTATGCCAATTTTAATAGGGACTTACCAGCCTCTGGTGACAGTGGCAAACCAAAATGCCAGGAATGCAGGGAAGAGACTGCGAACAGAATCAGCTGCTGCATTCACTTGGGCCCATCATGCTATTTGGAGCAAGGCAGAAAGTGGACCGCTAGCAGTATGCTTCTGCATTGCCATATAACCAGGTTTAACCAGATTGACCTCATGGCTCTTTCCATAATCAGCTGGCCCAAAAGCAGCTCCCTTGCTCCCTCCCCACAATGCTTACTTACCTTGCAAAGACACACCCTTCTTAAAGAACCTTAATCCCAGATTGTTTGGAGCTTTAAAAGTCAGAACAAGAACCTTGAATTGAGTCCAGAAATTATTTGGCAGCTGATTAAGATGGTTACCTGTGGTTGAGGCCATGGAGGGAAGGGTGTATGTGTGTGTATCTGTGCATAGGTTGTGGTGGTGGAGAGAGAATTGGCATATGAGATGGGAGAGGATGGCCCTGTAGGGTATCTATTTATCTCTTAACTGTGGTTAGTGACTTGGACCTTTGACAGCTACTCTGAAATATTCTGCTCTACAAAGAATGATAGAAGAACCAGCATTTCCCCCCCTAATGTGTTAGGGTCCAGTACTCATTGGCTCCAGCTGCTTCCTCCTTTTTTGGAAGCTCTCCATGAACCAGCAGTCAACAGTTTATGGATCAGCCCTGGTCCAGGATCACTGCTTTGAATTACACTGCTCAAGAGGTCTGAGGCAACTCTGAATTCGCTGCCCTAAGTGATTTTGTCTCAAATGTAATGTCCAATGGAGAGAGAGATTTTTTTGGATAACAAACATTAAAATAATTCCCACAAACATTCTGTGTTGACTTATTGACCTGAGATTCTATTGCTGAAATTTAAAACTTCCTTATTTAATGCTGAATGAATTTGAATAGGTAGACTTTCTCTCTAAGCATTATAGATCAAATCCCAAAGTAAATACTGAAAATACTAAATGTGCCAAGAAATCTGTATATTGTGCTGTATATTGTGTATATTGAGCAAAGTCCAGGTGTTGTTGGGATGTGACTCACTGCCAATGGTAAGAGAAGACAGAAGTTCTTGTCCTAGAAGAGCACACTTTTCCAACTCCTGAACAAACTCATCTCTAGAATCCACACGAGGTATAAATATGACAGAGCAATTGCACTGTTCATCTAACTTGCATGTTATGGGCTGGTTATATAACCAAGGGGTTTGTTTTCCATAAAAGAAAGCTCTTGCTGCGTGTAGTTCCTTCTATACAATGAAAAGATCTCACAAGCTGTCCATGAGCTCATGCTTCCTAGAATTTTTCTAGATACATGGGAAAACACAGAGCAACTGTTGTGACGCAAAAGAAGAGGGGGGAAGTCATTGAATAAAACAAATGCCCCTCTCTTGACTGAGTAGCTTTTAATAGAATACATATAATTTCAGGTGTCACTCACACATGAAAGCCTGCAGCTCACTCCCCTCACCCCCAAAAGAGGAAATGCTTCACCAGGTGAGGGGACGAAGGAGGATATAGATTTGTACAGAATTTGAATATGATAATATATAGTGAGAAATGCAAATTCCAAAATAATAGCTATAACAGAAATAGCAATATATCACCGTTGCCAAGACTCATGTACCTGCCCTGCCTGCTGTCCAAATGGTACTTTTTGATGGGCAACATCAAGGCCCCTGCTGTCCCTTCCCAAGATGCTTTAAACTGGATTTGGACTGGACAAATAGTGATCTACCTTTCATTAAGAGGAACATCTGCCCATTCTTTACTTACATGGGGAAGAAACCCTTTGAATTAGAGAAATGCAGGGTAGCAATAAATCAGTAGAGATTTGACCTACTTAGTTAGGTCAAATCAACTGTATTTCAGTTCAGTGGTAAATCAAAGCAGGTCCCAAGTCAAATAAAGCATATAAAATAATATAAGTAAAAGGGTTGCTCTCATTAACCAGTGCATCTCACTGGCTATATTTTATTTTGATTATAGTCAGGTTGTAGAGTTCTCCCTCCCCGGCCCCCAAATAATAATGATCATGATCATCATAATGGTACTAATAGTCACAAAATGTTTTAGTGAGATGGAAATACAGCCATAGAGACCAACAGTGCAATCCTATTTACTACTGTTTACTCAGAAGCAAGCCCCATTGAATTTAATGGGAAATACAACTTTAAAATGCCTATAACATATCCTTGCCTTGGTTTCAAAAGAGTTTTTTTTTGGTGGGGGGCAGACTGGAGAGACAAACAGAGAGGGAAGAAAAAGGAAGATTATGAATGTAGCCAGAAGAGGGAGAGGGAGAGGAATGAGATAAGGGATAGAAAGAGAGAGGTGGGATAGAGGCAAAAGACAAATGTGGTCAAGATAACTGCAGAGCTGGAAGAAGGTGAAGGAGACTATGGAGAGAGGCAAAGGATAAGTGAAAACAGCAGATATGGGAAGGAAGAGACAGGAGAAAGAGACAGAGGAGAGAAGGGTAAGGCATTTAGCCAGGAGTTGTGGTGGGGAGGGCATGAGAGTGTGGAAGAAGTTTGTCTAGATATTCTGAAGAGGGAAAGGAGAAGAAGAACAAGAAAGAGAGAAACAGAAAGACTAATATATAGAGAAATAGAGAACGTAGACAGGAGTTGCAAGGGCCAGAGAAAAAAGTGGATAAGGATGAAAGAGGATGAAATAAAGGATTAAAAGAGAAGGAAATCTAATGGTTAAGGAAACTTGAAGGAGAGAGATATATATACCAGGATTTTTGATAATGTGAGCTTCAGATCAAGAAATAAAATTATATTGTGGGTCCAGACAATTACAACAGAGTGAGAAAAGTGGGAACAGCAGCAGTATAGTTAGCAATAAGGAAAAGTCATAAAGTAATAATCCTTCAGTACCATATTCAGTAACCTATAGTACCATATTCAGTAACTTCAAAGGCAGCAACTTTGGAAGCTGTGCAATATTTCCCCACACTGACTCCTCTCTCCCGCACCGGATCCAGGCATGGTCATGCTTTGAGAAACTTTGAGAGAAGAAAAGGAGGAAGAGAAACTTGTACTAGTATGGGCCAGCATTATAAAGTCTGTTTTCTTTTAAAGGCAACATTCTTGCCCAGAGATTTTTTCCCCTCACCCAAAGTCCCAGAGGATAGTGGGCAGGCCTTGAAATCTGAGAACTGTCATCTTCAAGCAAAAGTATCATGCAGTACACTTGCCCAGGAGCCATGGTTTACTGAGGTTATACTTGATGGGAAATATAGATTTGCCTCTGCGAAATATTTTAAATGACCCTAAATTCTCATGATTCCACATCACTGGATCATTCTACAGAGGTCCACTTGTTACCTCCACTGTTTTTGCAAATGGATCTCAGTAGGTCTCTTTCAGTTTAAAACTTCTAAAGAATTTAAGAAGTTCTGCTTCTGTTATTCAGTTCAGTCACATCCTTAACAGTTCCTACTAATTCATTAGAATCAATTAAGAGGTAGAGCCATGATGATAAATTGCTAAATAAGCTTTGACTAGCAAACATAATGCTTTTAGATTGGCATTTCGCTGCTGGTTGTTTGGATCAAATGAAATTATATCTACCTAAGAAAGCAACACAAATCTAATAATCACTGCAGCATAGAGGGAAACAGGGCTTCAGCTAAAACAGAAGATTTTGGTATTCAGGCCATTTCTGCAGTCTAAACCTCCCTAAACTGCAAACTCCAGGATTCCATAGGATGTTGAAAGTGGAATAATAGCACTATAACAGTCTAATGTGGAAATGCCCTCAGTTTTATTTCTTTCCCTTCTTATAACTTGTTTTTAAGGAATTCTTATAGAGTGTCAAATATGAATATAATTTTCAGCCTAGCTTAATGTCTATAATTCTGTGGCCACAACCTGCAGCAAGAAGGTCTTTGCAGGGAAAAATTGAACAAACTGGAAACTTCAAGCCTGGAATGAGCCACCAAATGCTGAATACATTTCATTTGCAAGCAACTAACATCCCAAATGAAAAGGGGCAGGGAGGAAGAGACGAATAAGGGCGATTGCATTGGTGGCTACAGAGCAGTGAAGATTGTCACCTTGTCCCCCTCCCCACGGTGGAGAATCCATATCTTCCAGCATTTCACAGATTGAAAGTGGTACACATCTGGCCAAACAACATCAGATTGTGGTCTTAATTCTTAACTAAAATGAACAGGGAAACTATTCTTGCTTTTTAAAAAGTACTCGATACAATTTTTCAATATTTTAAACCTTATTTTTCAAAGTTGTCTGTTGCTAAACTTAACTATTAATTGATCTACTCCCATGAAAGTTTGACATGGCACAGAATCAGTGAGGGCAACTTCAGTCTCTGCCTTTCTTCTGAATGCTCACCACCTACTTTGTGGATCTGTTAATGGTACATGCTACACTAAAGTGCAAAATGGCCACCAAATGCAATTTAGCATCTAGCAGCTTGTTGAAAATGATATGCAAATTTTGTAATCTAAATGCAACACAACCATGCCAATTAGTAGGTGCTTTCCCATTCATTATATATTTCTAAAGTGGACTTGTGTTGAATACATTTGGTCATCTAGCACAGCCGCAAGACAAAAGGTGAGAGTTTCTGTTCAGAATACAGAACACCTACTCAGTACTTCCTTTGAGTCTGTGTTGCACTTTAGCACCCCCTAGTGGCACCTATCACTTATCACCTTTCCCAGTGCTTTGAAGGAGGAGGATAGTTCCTTGGTGGAGCTAGTTCATGGAAGGACAACAATAATGTATGAAAATATAGCATGACACTTCCAGACTGTTAAACATGTCTGTCTTTCTATTGAAAATATTAATGAGCCTCTCTTCACTGGAGGAAGGGATATAGCTCAATGGAAGAGTATCTGACAATTGCCCCAAGTTCAATTCCTGGCATCTCCAGTTCACAAAGGATTCAGGTAGCAAATGGTGGGAAAGCCCACTGACTAAGACCCCAGAGAGCAACCGCTTGTCAGGGCAGACAATACTTGGCTAGCTGGATTAGGCATGGTCTCCTTAACTATAAGATAATGTCATATGCCCTTAGAGTCTCACATTTGTCAGGTCAGAGCAGTGCCACATACATCACATATTCCTTGGGTTTGTTTCCTTGAGTAATACAGATTTTGCTGATAGCAAAGGCCCTTTTGTAAGAACAACAATAGGAAGCAAATGATGCATAAATCCTGTGACAATTTGCATGCTGTGTTTACAGTTTGAACAACAAAAACAAGAAGACTACTGTGAGACTTGTATCTACTCTATGCTGCTGTCAAAACAATGAAAAGAAGGCATTATACCATTTGTTTAATACAGATGTTCTATTCATATTCTACATCCTCCTCCAGCTATATCAAATTGTTGATATTTGTATGTACAGCTGTTCCCATTTCAGAATCTGTTTGTCGTAGCCTTCTTATGAAAATATTAAATAGACTTATCCAAAAGTAAATAAATGAAATCAAGCAATCCATACATCTCTTTTTAGTGTTTCATCTGTGTGTTTTTTTCCCCAGTCAGCTGAAATGTTCTGCCAAAACACAATGCACTTTCTTTATGCATGGGAACTCATGATAATTCACCAATTTGCAAGCAAGAACAAGACATGGCATTTTAAAAAGATTGCTATTAGAGAGCCACCCAAAATATCCAGCATATATAAGATGAGAAAGGACAAACTGAGGTCTTCTTCTTTTGTGTGAAAATATCCTGTCCTGTTTTCAAAGGCAGAATAACTGTCTTAGCAGAGACTCCCCCCAGGCAACATTTTAAACCTCCCAAACCTGTGAAAAACAGAGACAGACACTCTAGCTCAGTAAGGGATTTTCGTGACAAACAATAATTAATTTATAACCCCAGTTTTATAACAAAGATTGCTGTGTTGAGTAATAATAATAGCAAAGAACACAAATCAGTTCTTACCATACAAGACAGCTATCATGTTCCACTAACATATCCTTGAAACTGAAATATCTTCTTGCTGAAAGACACACCTTGAAAAGTCCTTCCAGCCAATCAACAATCAGACCTGCTCAGATGTCAACGGCTTGTGAATCACACTGTGAGAGCTGAATTCCAATTGCTTTCTCTCATTTGTTCCTTAGCACGAAAAAAGAGAGGGATAAATATGCACCCTATCTCAAACAAATTCAGGGATCTATGTGTTATACCATATAGTTGAAGAAGTAGAGAACTGCAAAATGTGTAATACCTCTGCTGCTTTTTCTAATATGCTGTAATAAATCAAATTGAGGAATATATTCCAGAACTGGTGATAGTGTACTTGAAATTTCTGCAGGTATTATAGGGGGAACCCCAAATATGTATAAACTCATAGGTAGGATACCATCCAAAACAAATTCAGCACTTTTAAACTTCTGAGATAAGTGCCGTTAAATTCAGTGGGATTTACTTTCAAGTAACTGTGCATAGGTAGCAATGGTGAGACCCAATATCACCCATGATTACTTGGAAATAAGTCCAAACTACAGCTAAGTGTCTGTAGAACTATAGCCTTAGTCCAACTAATTTCTTTGTTCAAGTAGATGCTTAATTCCATTAGACTAAAAAAATGGTAGAAAGCCAGTGTGGTGTAGTGCTTTGAGCATTGTACTTTGAGCATTTGAGCTTTAAGCACTGACTCTGGAGACCAGGGTTTGAGTCCCCCTTGGACATGGAAACCCACTAGGTGATCTTGGATGCATCACACACTCTCAGCCCCAGAAAACCCTCTGAGTGGTTTACCTTAAGGTCACCATAAGCATGAAGACAAACAACAACAACAATAAAAAGAACAGGGTGGTAGGTCCATCAGTCATAATTTTAACTGTTTCTGTCAATTTTGACAGAAGAGGCCAACCAAAAAATAATTCCAATACTTATTTTGAAAATTTTAGATGCTTGGCAGTCCAGGGAGGGACGGATGGAGGGAGGGGACAATTTCTATTGGAAAATCCCCACTTAGTATATTCATACTTTATATCTTATATGAAAATAGCCGAAAAAGAGACTGCTCTAGTTAGAGCTCCATTTTCGTACTTCCTGATGTAGCTGAAGCTAGAAATTCAGCTATACCTTCAACCTCATATAAGAAAATTGAGGAACACATGTAACCACTCCCAGACTTACACATGAAGTAATTAAGCTCCAGTTTGGAACCTAAGAATGATAACCTCTCACTACTATTTTCAAAAATTCAAAGTCAAATTTTATATAATTGTTAGAATAATACATGGATGAAGAAAACTTGGATATAGTGGCATAACTTAAAGTAGGGTCAGGCAACAATAGCAACTCCAGGAGCCAACTACAAGTTCAAGTCTCTTGCTCCTGCCATACTTCCTAGGTCTCTAGGACCATCCAGCCTCCACACAGAATGCGAAGAATGTCATAAAACGGTGATGGTGGGGAACAAAACAAAACTGGAAGTGAATGAAAGTCCTGGTTCTGAAAATCACATAGAGTGTTTCTTGTACAGTGGGTCCCCTGCAATTTATTGGACAGGCAAGTTGCTGCTCCCAGAGACTTCTAGGCAATTTAGCTTTATGGGAAGGCAGGCCAAGGATGCTCCAGGAAGTCCAGAGGAATCAAAAGCCATGACAGCAGTCCAGGGGAACCACATGTGAGTGCATGTGCACACTTTGCTCACCCCTGGCTTAGGCCATTAACATGTGGCCCTGTGTCCACTCCTATCCTATGTCTGTTTTCTTGGAAGCCTCTCTTGTGGACAATGTTGGCAGGTTTTCAAAAGGGCAGTGAAGGACAGTCAAAATTCATGGCACAGAAGGTAAAAAACCAGGACGTAGCTATTAACAGTTTTGCGCTCTGCCTAAATGCCAAATGAAAGCATTCATTTCAGTGAATATATTTCTCTGTAAAATCAATATATTGTCCATATTCATAAATTACATGATTCACACATTTCTGTCTTTATGAAGGGCCAGGCCCCAAAATATGAAATTTTATGGTACCTTGTTCAGTCTATTTTATTTCTATCCCACCATTTCCCCAGCTTGGGACTCAAAGGGGCTTACAACACATTAAAAAACACATAGTTCAAAATTCAAGAGGCACAAAAGATAAATCAACATTAAGCAATAAAAAAATTAAAACCACATTAAAACATACATCATTAAACACAATGCACAAACATAAAACCATATTAAATGCACACAGTGGCAGCACAACAATTAGCAAAATCTGATGCATCGTTTAGGTGAGGCAGCCTTATACAGTCACTCATGAAATGCCTGTTGAAATAGAAATCTTTACCTGTCTGCAAAAAGAAAGCAGGAAGGGTGCCAATCTGACTTCTCTGGGAAAGAGTTTCAGAGAGCTGTGGGGGCAGCCACTGCAAAGACCTCTCCTGTATTTCCACCAGATGTATCTGTGAGGCTTGTAGGAGAGAGAGAAAGGCCTCCCCAGCAGATCTCAAAGCACAGCCTTGTTTGAGAAAACAGTCCTTCAAATTACCTGAACCTGATTCATATAGGACTTTATAGGTCAAAAATAGTACTTTGAATTGTGCCAAGAAACAGGCCAGCAGCCAGTGTAGCTATTGCAACAAAGGAACCACACATTTCCACACATCAAATAAGGGGCATCCTTTACAATAAGGGACACTTGACAACCCTATTCATGGATCTGAATGAAATGTCCAATGCATGGGATTACAGTCTTAAGCTCAGAGAAAAAGGTAAATGGTAGCATGCTAAGCTTCAACTTTCCACAGAAATATTAAAGGGAAGGAAAGATATTGCATCCAGCATCCCTTATACTTCAAGAGGCTTCCAAATGAAGCTGTAATCACTCTGCCTCATTCACAGAATATTATCTGGGTCTAGATGGGTAACATTTTCCTCCTGTGTTTTCCCACCATTTCTTCCATTTTTTTCATACCACAGAATATTTGCTAAAAATAGAAAGAGAGGATAGATCCACAGCATCTTTTAATGTGTACTGCTAGGAATATCTCCTTAAATACTGTCCCATTCCCTCTCATTTTGGACCACAAGTTCTTCAGATCACACACACACACACCTCCAGACAAACCACCTCAAAGTTAGATTTTTTAGATTTTAACAAAGTATGCAAATATGTATTGGAGGTGGAGGCATATATTCAAGTTCAAACTTCTCTTCTGTGCTCATATAATTAAGCCTTCTTTGACTTGGCATCCTCTAGATGCATTGGACTCTTTTCACGTCAGCCAATTTGTTAGTAGGGGATGATGGTGGTTATTTTAGTCTAATACACCTGCAGAGTGCCATGTCAAGGAAAACTATGTTACAATGAATGTTGACAAACGAGAACACAAAGAGTTCTTACATTTCACAGTAGCTGGGCAAGACCTGAGACCATATGAGGCAGCCATCTCGCTGAAACCAAGTAGGGCTGGGTCTGATGCTTGCTTGCATGAGAGATCATCTGGAATACCCCATGCAGCACCTTGAGTTTCCTGACAGAAAAGGACAGGTATGTGTTTAACATTCTCCCCCATCCCTTTTTAAAGGAAACTAATATATACTTGAAACAGAAATATCCTTTTGTTGAAAGGCACATCTTGCAAAGTCCTTCTAACCCATTATGTTGACAGTCTCAGTCAAAACTGGTGAAGGCCTGAAAAACAGATAGCAGTTCTTTCCTTTCTTGGATGTACACCAATGAAAGCTAACAGTCACATTCAGGCATTGATCAGCCTTTACAAGTTTGTGTGTGAATTTTTGGACTTTCACAGAAATTAATCTGGGAGATGCCTACATTCACTAGATTGCTGTTGTTTACCGTAAAATGTATTATGTAATAAACATTGCCCATCACAATGTTCTTTTAGTGTTTTCATCAACACTTCTTGCTGGCTAGTATTTCTGAAACAGGATCAAATATCTCAAAGGAACAATGTGGCACATTATTTCAGTGTAATGTCAGAATGTAGGAATACGCCATGCTGTTAGAGCATAGGAGCAAAAATGGCACATTCATTTCACAGAAAGAAGCCTTTGTCAGGGTACCATCTGCACAGACAGCCTTTGAAGTTCTGTTTTTTAGCTTCCTCTTATTGTTGCTTCCACAGAGTGATGAGTTGCAATAAATTCCATGATATGCGGGAGGGAGTAAGAAAAGATTTACACAGCTTGGAGCAGCATCACAAATACAAATGTTCCAAGGGAAGTTGGCGGGGGGAGGGGTAGACAGGAGATTATTTTATGCAGGGAGAAAATACTGAAATATCTTAATCTGAACATCAACAATGAAAAGATCATTTTTAAAAAAATCAAATAAGAATACTGCATCCATTTGTGAAGATACCTGTATTATAACATGCTAAATAAAAATATCTACTGTTTAACAGTTCAAGCTGATAAATAGCATTAAAGTCACACAGAAAAAGCTGGATTGCCCTTTAACGATCTTACCAGTGAGAAATTAATCAAAACAAAATAGGCAAAATTATGATAGAAAACTACATATCCTCCAACTGCCATAATTTGGCAAGGAAAGTCCCAATTAATCTTCTTCTACCTCACTTTTTCATCTGCTTTTAAAACATCCAAGGTTCTCTCTCCTCCTCCCACTTCTCCTTTTGTCCTCAATTTACTTTGGAAAACTAGTGCAAACTGCAAAAGCTTGTGTGTTCTTCCTTAACCACTTTTGTCATCTTGTTTACCCTCTGATGTTGCTTGGCCACACATGTCCTGGCTTTCACTTGTGAAATGTTGGAGGATATGAAACTAATAACTAATAACAGTAGACAGCTTAACTGCCAAAGATGGGCAATCTTCTCTTACTTCATATGTTCGGCTTCCTTATATATATCTTATGTTCCTTATATCTAAATTTCGTTCATGATTCAGCACCTTCAATGGAGTGTTTTGATTAAATGTGCTTCTCAACAGTTTCAATTTTTGTAATATCTTCTACATGTGGTGCACCTTCTTCCCTTTCTTCTTTGTTCATTATCGAGTGTATTTACTTAATGATACACAAGCTGTTACAAAAAGACATTAGTCAGTATCCTGTTGGTGTCTTATGGGTGAATAAATTCTGGTGGTTGGACATTTCTGTCCAATATATAACACCTGCATTCAGTTCAAGGTGGCAGAAGCAGACTTGTACATGGAATTCCACTGTGCATGCAGATGCAGATGCAATGTGCAGGTGCATTCAGGTGTGCAACTATGCCATTCAACATGAGGGTTGTATGACAGGAGTAACTCCATATGTGTAGATTTATGATAAACAGCCCTGACATAATATTTTAGTCACTATTTTCTTCTTGTTGACCTTTGGAGGAACTATTCTACACTGTACTATTTAGAATGTTTTTACCTTCCTTTGGGATAGCTAGCCAAGTTTGAAAGTAATCCTATCCCTTCAGCGTATGGGCTGAGTTGAATTTAGAGGTAAATTCTGAAATCACAGATGGAATGATAGATAAAATGACGGAGAGATAGATTTGTGTGATAATGGTTTCTGAGAAGCACTGAGGGCTGCAGAGAAATGAAGGAACAGGTGAGAGGTATTGGCACTATTTCATAAAATTTGCTTTAGGTCAATGGCTTCACTCGTTTAAAAGTATATAATCTACACTTTTGTTTCAATGCACGTATTAAAAAAGAAAGCAACCAATAGTAAACAGTAGAAAACCCTGTGAAATCCATGAGGCTGTCATAATTTGACAAATGACTTGAAAGCACTAACACACACACACACAAACAGTAAAACTGGGAGGCACAGTTAACATAAGAAGCTTCCTCAAGAGTGCCATACAACCTTGAAAACATTTATTTTGAGAACAGCAAGTTCACACAAAAACAACTAATTCTAATCTCTTTGATATGTCTGTATTTTCTTAGGTATATTTACATTGTCCAGATGTTGATTTCCCTGGCCTTTTAGCATCCTGTTTACATTAGCAACCAGGCAGAACAACAGAAATCTCTTGCTGAATAAACGTGTGTGTGTGTGTGTGTGTGATACATATACTCATTTTAAAAAAAAAACTATTGTGTTGTCAGCTGGGAAATCAGTTTCAGCACACTTATCTGTTCAAAGTACTAAACATAACGTACATATCTTCCTCCTTCATTCTTACCAAGTGGTATTTGAGCCAATTGTCCATGGATTGTGTTCTGCTTATTTTTCTATTCAATTATTTAAAAACAACAACAACAATTGCAGGGATCATTGTCAGCGACAGTTTAGGAAAGATGTGTTATATACTTAAGTCAGCTTTAAATGTGGTATGTAAATTAATTGGAATACTGAGCATTTTGGAAGATGATTAACTGGATGCATCTAAACTTGACCAGCTCTTCAAATCAGGACCAGATTAATAGGTTGTGGGAGGGGGAGGTCAACTCAGGTAATGGGAAAAGAAAGATTCTAAATTAGAGATTGGTCAACCGAATCCTCGAATCCTCAGCAAGGATTCGAGATTTGCGAATCTGAATCCCTTAGCCAAAATAGGCAAACCAAATCTTTTGAATCCACAATAGTTTGTTAGAGACCGGGACGCCTGAAAACCTGGGAGGCCAGATACATGAGAAGAGATGGCAAGTAAGTGAGTTTTTCCCTTGGAGTAATAATGGCCTTTGCTAACAATTTCACAAATTACATCGGGGCTTGTATTCTAAGATATTTAAATTGAACACTTCCTATTTCAGTTCAGCACTTGACTGGAAGCTGCAGGCTTGAGATTTCAAGGACAGCTGAAACATTTCTTTGCATGGCTCCCTTTCAGACACAATTCTGAGGTTTGTAGTTTTACAAGGTGTCACAGCTTTCTCTACCAAAGTCTGCTGGTGCATCATTAAACTACAAACCCCAGCATGCCATAAGGAGCTATGCAAAGAAAAGCCAGTTTTGACCTGGAGTATGTGGCCCCGTTTACACAGGCAGGATAATGTGGGATTAGTCTGAATTTTCCTGCCTGTGCAGAAAGAGTCTTCATGTCATTTTCAATCTGGGAAGATCCTGAGGCAAAACTATTGACAATTGTCCTGGCCAGATTTCTTCAGAGGGAGGTTTGGCTTTGCCTAGGCTTTTGTTAAGGCTGAGGCCCTTTTTACATCTTACCTGGTGCTGCATGGGGATCATGCGAAAAGCCTCCTCCAGGAGGGAATCGCATCCCCTGCACTTTCCTCCGCACCAGCTCTGTGCTGGATGGAAGGAAGTACGATAGCTCTGCCCCTTCCTTCTGCAGTGCAGCCGGGTACTTTCCCAGGCTGTGCTGGGGGTGGAAGCATGGCCATTGCACTTCCTGAGGTTTTGCACACCAGGTAAGTGCAGGAAGGATGCGAGAGGAATGTGCAATTACCCATCATTTTTGGCAAAGAGCCAAAAATGATTTACTGCATGATTGCCGCAGGATTCAAAGTCATGTGCGAAAAGGGCCTGAGAGAAAGTGTCTTGCCCAAGATTATCCTTCTTTTCCTTGCAGTTTAAACCCTTTTTAATAAAAGGATTAAAAAGATTTGAGATTCATGGATTCCCAGAACCTTCCAGAGATTCGGATCCAGAAAATTCTGGATTTCTCCCATCCCTAATTGAAATCCAAACTATTAGCAATGTGAATGGACTGGATAGGGAGGAATGTGAGAGTGAGGGAGATAACTGGAAGACAGTGAGGAGTGGGAAGACTAGGAATAATCTCACTAGAAGCCAAAAAGACTAAACTGAGGCTATTGTACTTTGAAATATATTGAGAGAGGACATGAATCATCAGAAAAGAAAATGTTTGGTAAAGCAGAAGGCAGTAGGAAAAGAAGAAGATTAATTGACTTAACCAAGGAAGTGAGAACTGTGGATGTCAGGGGAGGTCTCTCATTCATAGGCTTGATATAAGTCAAAGCCAAATTAGTAGCAAACAATAAAAGAACACCACCATTTGTGTCCTGTCCTTTCTTTAGCCACTGTCAGAGATGTGAAATCAAACTGCAAATCTTTTCCCATCCCTACCTCTACATGTGAAGAAATGGCCATGCTGGCTGGAGGGTTCTGGGAGATATAGCCCCCAAAAGTATCTTTTCCAGGCTCTGCCTATAGTACCAAAGGGAATAGTAACAAGTGCATTCCACAATACATTTTCAGAGGCCAGTGATCTGCTAACTTTTTGGAGATCCCATTGAACTGTTTGCATAGCAATGATCTTTTATTGACAGAAAGAGAAATTGCTTCTTTCCTTCAAGCGACATGTCCTACTTGCTAGCATATAAGACACATTTTTTTCCCCAAGAAATACTGTTTGAAAATGGAGTGTGCTTTATACACCGGTGCAGCATACACGTCAGCAAATAGTATTTGTTGGTGTATAAATGAGGTGCATCTTATACGCTGGTGCATCTTATATGCCGGCAAATGCAGTATATATGTATATGTATGTGTGTGTGTGTGTTATGTGTTGTATATGTATATGTGTGTGTGTAAATGTTTTGTCATAATATATTACATTTATTGATATGTAATAAATATAATAATATCTTTATATTTAATAATTCATTTAAAAAGAGAAGCCAGATAATTTATTTTTAAAAGTATGAGAAAACCTTGATCCTGATAAGCTACAGTCCTATAGTTCTGATTTAGTTCTGAGTAGGAAGGGTAGGATTGCTTTCTTAACATTTAAAAGAAGTGATTTTTTTCATCCACTTAATCAGCAGATTAATTAATCGAAAGCTTTTCTTAACTGCTCAACAGAGAAAATAATCAATTAGTATAAATCTTAATCAGCTTGTCTGAGAGGTAAGGTCACTTTTGTTTGTTGGTAGAGGTTATGTTATTGAAATAAATAAATAAATAACAAAATTAAAGATGACCTTCTCTACTAACAGTGGAGGGTCTTTTTAAAAATCAGTTTGCAACTTTAGGTATCTTAAAACAGCACTCAATCTCAAGGATATATTAAGACTGTCATTGTTGTTATTTCTTGAGAAGTCTAGTTCAACTTAGGGTGGCCCTATAAATGAGAGATCTCTAAGATTCCTTTTTGTCAGCTGCACTTTTCAGAGCTTGCTAGCTTAGGGTTGTGGCTTCGTACTATAACCATTAATTTAAACACTTATAATAAATCCTAAGAAGCACAGAATCAATTGGTTACAATTGTTTAATGGGTTGACAGCACTCATCAATTAAAACAATGCACAAATAGCTTTCTTTAATTACCTCCATCTCATTGTTTGTGATATACAGTGAAAAAACAGAGTGGAAAGATGAATAGAAAGATCCAGAAACACATAATTTTGTTTTGTTCTGTTGTTTTGCTTCTTCCTGCCTCATCCTTTGTATCTTAACAAGACTACAGACATTAAAGACTTTCAATCTTTAGAAAAGACACTATATAAACCCCACCTATTGTTGTTATGATTATGTTGAACTGGATGAGGCTTTTGACTGAAGAGAGCTCAGATTTTTAAGTATTATGGCACTGAGTCGTATAAGTCATATTTTCTTGGTGAGGTGGAGGCTAAAAGAACAAAGCTGAGAATGCATTTTGTGTGAGGTGGGTGGAATGGAAGAAAGCACAATGACAGAGTGGGTGAGCCACACAAAGGGGGCATTGAAATGCATGTCAGCAAACAAAGATAGTGAACAGAATATTTCACATCAGAAGTCTAGCTCAGAAGGTGCTATAGACATCCTTATGTGTAGTGACTATGCATCTACAAGTGTCTTGACCAATTCTCCCTTGCTGCTCTTAATGTTTAGAACACTTCCCTTCCACACCACACTATTGTAGCACTTTAACTTCCATGGTGCCCTCCTATAAATCCAGTGATTTGTAGTTTTGTTACATATTTAGACTTATTAGCCAGAGAGCTCCAGCGCCTCACCAAACTAACCCCCTCCATAGGACATAGCCATGGAAGTTACAATGGAATCATACTACTATAGTTGTATTGTAGTTGTTGTGTGCCTTCAAGTTGTTTCTGATTTACGGCAACCCTAAGGTGAACCTATCTTTTCTATTAAGCCTTTGGTTAAACTTCATTCTTCCTCAGTTCCAAACGAAACAAAGTAGTGTAATAGTAGTTATTCATGCTAGTTCCCATTGCGCTTTCTCTTTCCATTGCTACTGCTACCTTCCCCATTGTCTACATTTGCACTGTTTGTTAATTGGGAGACTGTGAGCAAGCTAGCTAGCTTTCTTTCTGGCTTGCTTTGTTTATATAGTTTTATGAATATGATTGGTTTAAGATACTTTGCTGCCTGAGGTGAAGGAAAGATGGCATGTGCAGCCCTACTTCCCTCATTCCATATATAGAAACCGATCAGACTGGCATTGAATGACAAAGTGGAGGGCAGTGTCCTCCAAGGCACCAGAGGGCAGCAGCTTGGCTTAGGAGGTGCAAAGCATGGCATGTGGTACACAGCCCTGTTCACCAAGAGGGAAAACAATGGGGGACTCAGGGAGAACAGCTGATGGGGCTGTCACAGCTGCCCCTACTGATATCCCAGCCCTTGCCATTTCGCTCTTCCTTGAACATAGGTCATCTGCCTCCAAAACACTGTGGACCTTTAATAGCATTTTATATAGCAACAGATATACATACAGGTAAATGAATTTTAAACATTAAAAATGCCTTACATACCAACCAAAAATATTTCTTTCAGTGATGTGGACTTGCCTTGCCAACTCCATTCATGCTTCTGAAAGAAATATCAGGCTAGATTCCTTTCAGATTTATGCTGTGTCCTGTAAAGATGTAATTGAGTGGAGAAAGTAGCTTGGAGTGTTTGTTCACAAGATTGTTCCCTTCTTCTCTGCTTCACATCGCCAATCCAAGTGACTTCCTTTTGCTCGCCGCACTGCACCACTATCTCCATCACAGCTCTTGTTTAGTATGTGCAAACCGTTCACAGAGCACATGGATGAAGGAGGGGAAAGGAGAGAATGCTGCATTAGGAAGCACTGGGGGAAAAGGTAAGAGGTTTTCCAGTCTGTTTTCAGCTGCAGTCTCCTTTGCTGCTGTTTTTGGAGCTTTGTTTTCATCCATCTGTGTGCGAAGTTTTTTGTTTTTTTTAACATAAGGGAAGGATGAACTTTCATCTGGCACATTTTATGCATGTGCATTTTAAAAGACACAGGGAACTTGCCCTCAAAAACAAATCCCCGCCACCATTCCATTTTCTTCACTTTTTTGTTTTCACACTCCATTTCACAACAAGGAATTATCACATATTGATCACTGTGGCAGGATAAAGAAAGAGGCGTAACAAAGCAGGTGAAAACTGCATTCATGGAACGATTTGCAGGGTATTTCAGGGGAAGCTCTGAAGCTTGAAACCTAATTCCAAGACATACAGCTCAGCTAAAAGGCAGTTTGGAGGACTGTGTGTGCTCATACATAATTCTTGCATTTCACATGTCCTCTTGAGCTTCATAGTAGCCCTCAGACTTTCCTCCTGAAAACTGACTGGAATTATTGTATGGTCAGTAAGAGCCAGTGTGGTGCAGTGGTTTGAGCATTGTATTATGACTCTGGAGACCAGAGTTTGAACCCACACTCAGCCACTGTGTGACCTTGGGCAAGCCACACTCTCTCAGTCTCAGAGGAAGGCAAAGGCAAACCTCCTCTGAACAAATCTTGCCATAAAAACCCAGTGATAGATTCATTTTAAGGTTGCTATAAGTCGGAAATAACACATAGGCACATAGCAACAACAGTAAGTGTAGGCAGCAGTTTCCCTCCCTTATTTCAGGTGGCTCTAGCTACTTTTTATTGTCAAAGTCCACATATGGAGAAGACTGAAATTGAAACCAGCAAGGCAAGGGCCAGAACCAAAATGGGCTCAACCCCCTCCCTTCTCTCTTCCTCTCCCTCCCTAGGCTACTGAGAAAAGGATAGACAGTTCTTGCCAGAATTGATAAGTCCTTTGCAAATTAGGCTAAAAGCTGCTGGTTGCTCACTCTAGTCTAGAGTTTAATATAACTCTTTAACTATTGAAGCATGCTTCAGGTGGTCACTTTTATTTTGAAAGAAAAACTGCAGCAGTCTACCTGTGATAGTCTTGATCTAATATGAGCCACAAGCTGGTTCACTACTGGTGATTCCTTTGACACCTCTACAGCTGCCATTTACCTCTGGAGTGAAATAGCATGCTAGGTACAAATGGAAGCCAGAGGCACTGGGGGGAAATGTTGATAAGGAAATGGACGTAAGACCTCAGTCTAGATTGGGAGCATACCACTAACTGTAGATCTGCCAAGGTGCTTTTCTTTTGGAATAAAAGAAGCTGCATTAAGCAATCCTTTTTGAAAAGCGTAGTGAACATAATATGAAATTTGGTCCTGTGTCAGTGTCAGAAAGCTCTGTGCACTCTTTAGCAAGAACACAGGTAGACTTTCTTTATACATTGGCAGACTTTTTTACACAAGGTATGGGAATTATATAGCCCTCCAATGCAGTTGGACTGTAATTTCCAACATTCCTCCACACTTGATATCCCAGCGGCAGCTCTTAGAATTTATAATCCAATACTTTATACTTCCCATAAGGCCAGTAGCCACATCCACATATACATATCCCAAAACTACATACTTAAACTTTTATAGCAACAAGGAATGGTAATCTATGGCCCTACAGATGTTATTGGACTGTAATATGATCTCTCCAGATTAGCTGATGGGACTGGAGAAAACAACTTCTAAAGGGGCATGAGTTGTCCATTCCATAGTATAAAAAGTATGTTCTCTCAGAGGTACCACTGAATTCCACGGAAATTATTAACCAGTCTAGGGAATATGTTTAGAAATGCTGCGTTCAAGGTTGTGGCTATATCCAACACAGAATTAGGTGTACTAAAGTGTAGCAGGACTATAGCCAGTACTTTCAGCTCAGCTCTGTGCTTGAATTTTAATCACCTCCTAGGAGTGATACATATCTTTAATGACCTCCAACCATTTTAATTATTTGCCAACTGAAGTGGAAACGCAACAAAAGTGTGTCAGTTTCAGAGAAAGGTTTATGCACCAAAAAGTTGGTATCATAATTATTAGATCACATTCTTATGTTCCCCATTGTGTACACAAGAAGGCTCAAAAGGACATTCCAAATAAGATTAGTATGATCATTTGAGTAGGTATGTGCTATTAACCACTTGATCAGGAACAAGACATTGCAAACATGTCTAAGTACCAAAATAGAAGACTATGACTTGATCCAAAGCTGTAAACTATTTTGCACCTTCAGCTTACCTTTTGTAGAAACATGTTTAAACCGCTGTTGCCCTCTGGGGTGTGTCTCTTTGAGATGTAAGAAAGCATGATCCACCTGGATGACTGAAGATCTAGCTAGAATGGAAGTTAATTGCTGATGACAGTTTTGTTTGGAATGAAGATTATTAACAACAAGAATGTAAGATTTCCCATGCTGAAGCAGACCAAGAATCCCTCTTGCTCTGGTATTTTGTTTCCACCAGTGATCAGTTAAATACCTCTAGACACATTCAAAGAGAGCAGGGCAGTGATACACAGTCTGTATGATTAACCTTCACTAGAAGAAGAAAAGGAAGGAACTTGATAAAGCTAAAAAAGGGTAGGAGGAAACAAGTCATGCTATACCACAAGGATGTCCATTGTATACTTCAATGGATATCAGTTTACAAGTATACCTCAGCTGATGAAGTAGATGTGTTCCTGGGCATTACTTCTTCTATTAAAGAAGTAATAGAAGATAGAAGATTTGGGGTGAGTTTCTATACACTGCACCCCCTAAGAAGAGCACTTCAAGATGTTTCACCAAACTTTTCATTCAAAATTAACAATATGCTCATGTGAACCGACTAGGCAAGGTAACCCGCCCTTGCTTATGTAAACAAAAACATTTAAAACCTTCTGGAAACACTTGAAGACTTTGTCCAAAATGCATCCAGGAACTGTTCTTTTTTCCATCAGCCTCCACTGTCAACTTTTTGGTGGATGGTGAAGATGGTCTTATTCAAACAAGGCTTTGGATCTTGATTTTATTGTGATTCTGCAACAATATTAAGCAGCTGTTTGAAAATGTTTGTTGCTTGTTTCACTATCTGGAGCTGTGTGTTCAATTTTGCTTTGTAGTACACTTATTTTCAGTAATCTGCCTTTTATACTTCAGGTGAAAAAGTGATGTATATGAGGTACATGAAACAGCAATTGTTACTATTACTGTAGTACAAAAGGATTATCTCATAAGGTTACCTGGTAAACCAGATTGGTACTATGGCATTATAAAAGAGGTTTAACTCCTACCTCACTACCATATTCTCAGTTAAAATTACTTCTTAAAGCTTCACTGTATGATAAAATACCAATCTGTAAGATATCAGTATATTTTCCCTCACAAAAGAAGTGGGAAAAGTATGGCCCCTGAAGGTACCAGTCCTCCCAATTTTATAAATAAATAAATTCAAGTGATTTTACACCCAAAACACTGTGGTTTTGCCCCAAAGCCATACACACCCTTAAAAAAAAATAAGAAAAAATGCAGCTGGTCGTGTTAGGCACACCAGTGTGGCCTGCCAGATGGTGTAGGACCAAAAAAATGGCCCCAACTCCCTCCAACTGTCCTTGTTTTACAAGGATAAAAAAGGGGAATATGTAGTAATGCAGTGCAAAGGAAAAGCATATTTCTCTATCTCTTTTCCTCTGTCTTGTTTTCTCTCACACATAGAAACATCCCCCTCCATGGTTCTGACATCAGTGTGAAACACACACACACAGCTTGCTGCTGCTACACATTTTTTAAAAAAGGGAAACACCACAGCAGCTTCATCTGGTTTGGCTCTTTGGTAGCAAAAGAGAAGAATATCATTTCCTAGGAAGGGGCTCTGCTGTTGTATCTCCAATGTTACATGCTCCCTCCAAAAGATCCTTTGCATGTTTACTCACATGTAAGTTCCATTGGATTCAGTGAGTGTAATTCAGAAGTAAAAAAAAAGCTAACTATTGCAGTTTAAATTTGTTTCTGTTCACTTCTTTTACCTTTTGCTAGATAGCCTTCCACAGACCTCCCTCCACCACAGATACTGTATTTGGCTAGACATAGCCCTTATCCAAAATACAGTGCATATATGCATCCATAAATATCCCAATTATATACAAAATACACATCCATCTCTTTTCTCATGATGTAACTCCACTCTGGCTAACTTGTTCTGCCAAAGTTATTTGTAAAAATTATTATGGTAAATGCTGCCTTTAAAATCAAAATCAATCCCATCCATAGATAGTCAGTTTAGATTATTTTAAGCCGCAGCTAGTCGTTTAAAATAATTTGATCATTTAGGAATGGCTATACACATAATTTGGCATGTATTCTCATGCCCTCAGAGATTACTCTGAAGAACCCTGTTAGTGCTTCTCTGAAAAAGATCCATTTCTCCTCCAATTGCTGAAAGATTTACTTTTTATAGATTCTGGGACTGAAACTGTGAATCAGAAACCAGCTGGAAAAGCTCATATTTCATACTAGTGAGAAGCTTGCTTCACAGGTTTGTTAAAAGTTTACCTTTGACTATGATAATCTTTTTATATTGTACTGCACTAAAGGAAGGAGGATAGCATGATGGCAGCTGTCTTGGGCCGGGAACCTCTAGTGTTGCCCCAACCTTGTGCATTAAATATCTGTTGAATTGTAATTTCCAGCATCTCCAGCCAACATGTTCCAGTCCAGGGTTTCCCAACAATGAGTTTTAGATTTCAGCTCTCAGAAGCTCCAGTAAGCATGGCCAATACTGGGAGATTCTAACAGTTGTAGCCAAATATCTGGAGTCCCACAGCTTAGAAACCTCTACTCTGGTTTCAATCAAACCTTCCTCGATCAGAACTTGAAAAGCAATAATGATGGGCAAACCTTCTTGAAAGATAGTGGGTTGGATGCTATTAATGCAGAGGTTGGGTACACATGGCTCTTCAACTGCTGTTGAACTATAACTCCCATCAGCCTTACCTAGTACAGCTAATGGTGAAGGATGATGAGAATTGTGTTTGTGTATATTTGCCTTCAAATCCCGTATTGATTTATGGCAACCTCATGAATTTCAGTCCAACAAAATACCGAACGCCAAATATTCCCTGTCCCTGTGTTAATGTAAATGCTGAGAAACTTCATATGAAGATCATGCAAAGGGGGAATATTGTGTTAGGAATAGTCCAGGTTTTCCTATGCAGGTTTTTTGTTTGTTTGCTTTGCATACTGCAATGCCATCTACTGGCCAGTGAAAAATACTGGATATGCTTTATCTTAGAAAACAAAAATTTCCCATTTTTAACTGGCATTATTATATATGAGCAGGCCTCAAGGTAAGGAAGGGCTTCAAGGGGTATCTATATAACATGGGATAGAAAAAGTTTGCTTTTATGAAGTACAGCTCAAAGGATCCTCTGACCTCCATGGCCAGTGGCCACTGGTTATGCTGTCTAGCAGCTGCCAGGAACTGTAGTCCAAAAATGACTTTAGCAAGGTCTAGTTTGGACAATACTGTATCACACTAGCCAACAGCTGAAGAGAATGAATATGGCTGGATGCTCCTTTATAGATAAATATGTTTCTAAACTTTCCTGACACAGAACACTAGGTGTGAGGGAGAAAGATTCTAATCTTGCTTTTCTAGCCTTTGGTTTTATTTTATTTTTGGTGAGAGATTCCACTATCTGACCTGCACCTGCACCTGCACTATGGGACGATACGATCCAGAGACAGTTTTAATACCTTGTCTGCTCTTTGACTGTACTATGTCTGAGAAAGTAATCATTACTTTCTGGCCTGACAGTGAAAACTGCTGGAGCGTGTATGTGTGTGTGTGTAAGCTCATGTGTCTTTTGGCTGAGGTCAATGAAGTGATAGGATCACAAAGTAAACACAAATGTTAATCACTCATTTCCTTTCTTTTCCATTTTTATTATTCTACTTTTTTAGAGGGTGGAGTTCAACAAATACATCCTGTTATAGAAAAAACATAATCTTCAAACTCATGTCATTACAAATGGCAACTGGTACAGACTGCAGCTGGTAGGTAGCTTGGAAAAAAAAAGATTTAAAAAGATTTAACACTCTATGCACATTTGCCTTGTCTCAATATATATTCTGTCCCACTCTTCTCCAATTAGTATCAACATTCACACAAACAACAATCCAACTAACTTACATTTTAAACTGAGAGTAGATAGGACGGAAATTATATTAATGTATTAACAACAGGTAGACACATATAAGAAGCAGTGAAGCAATAACCAAAATTAACCTCTCCCCACATTGCCGCTAAGGTTATCCGTTCAGCCTATTGGTTGCTGCATTCCCTGTTCTGAAGTCACTCTCTGTGTGCACGTGCACACATATAGAGGTTTTAGCTTCCAGTACCCCAGCAGTACCTAAATCTCAGGAAACATGGGGGGAGTCACACTACACACTGAGGTGATTGGGTGAATTGTGAGTGTGTGCAGGCCTGTGGGCAGTGAGTGGGAGAACGTGAGGGTGAGCCTCCACTGACTTTGGTGAGGAAGAAGGGAGGTCATGTCTGCCCACAAATATGGTCCTCGGCCAACACCAATGTGGCCCTTAGGGTCAAAAAGTTTTTGTATCCTTGTTCTTATAGAGTCATATTTATGATCCAGTCCTCACTGAAGAGGTATATCTAAAGCAATAAAACACACAACTTGCTTGTTAGGGCACTGCTAATCTGACACAATTCAGTCTCATTCTTAACTTCAAGTGCAACCCAACAAATCAGTTTAGTATTTATACCTGCCTTCTTTTACCTACAGGGCATCACTGAATACACCTTCTACAAATATATAAACATTTTTAAAAATTGTAACATAATAGAAAACATACAACAAACAATCAAGGAAAAAAATGAAAAAAGCAGAAGTAGTAATGATAATAGAAAAAAGAAACAACAACACGAACAAAAAAATCCAAATCTTATTACAACTATTATTAAATATATTAAATATATTTTCTATTATAAATATATACTATATTTATATTATATATATAATTTATATTATATATAAATCCATATATATATTATTTACATTATATATAAATTCATATATATATATGTGTGTGTGTGTGTGTGTGTATAATTTATATAAATATAAATATATTTTCTATTAAATATATAAACATTTTAAATGTTACCATGAAGTAAAGTCAATATTCTATAGACTTTTCACTCTAGGCTTGTCAAAACCTAAAGGTCAAAACTAGGGCTGGTAGATTTCAGGACCTGGCCCTGGGTCTCCAGGTTTCCTGGGTCACCTCCAGGCAGGGGACAAGGGTGAACATTTTCTGGCCTTTTTGGGAAGCTCAGATCCAAGTAACAGGAAAGGGCTTCTCCAGGATATTTACTTAATTTGGTTTCTTCCTTCCCTTCTAGTTGCTGTTGCTCCAGGGCACACCTGCTGCACTGCATCTATCCTCTTGCTAGAAGCAGGTAGGCTAGATTAAATGTTCTTTATCCCATTTTCTTAAATAAATGAGAAGAAATAATCCCCCATGCCACCTTGATCTAGGAAAGGCCTTTTTATCTAAGTCTTAATTTCCAACAAGAAAATACATCGTATGTGTGTGTATGTTTGAATGATAAGCTGTGAGCAAAGGTGGCTGGTACTTAATGTATAACACTTGACAACATCACCAGTAGCTGTCCTTAAGTTTCAGGTCTTGGCCTGGAAACCTTGGGGCTGGTGACAATTCCAAACTGGTAACCCCCTAAATTGCATACTGTTTACATAAATCCTCCTTCTAGTTTTAGCTGGATAAAATAAATATATTTCCTTGTACTGCTGTACCCCTGAGGTCCCACACTGTGTCCCTTTAGATGCCTCTCTCCACCAGCACTACCCCTTGGGCTATTATATTGCTGGCTGAGCTGAAGAATCGGCAGCAGTATCATGTGGGAAAGGCTGACACAGGCCTACTGCTTCTCTTCAGCCATAACAAAAACCATTTCTACCCCTGCCAGCCATGCCCGTCTCCAGCTGTACCTGAGGTTAGTCACTTCATCACACAAACCTGCTCCACTGCTGAAACAAACTTCCTGTACATCGGACTGTCGAATGCCATTAGACCCAAATCCTGGCAATAGTTTCTCGTCTGCGGTTTACATACCAAGAACATATTGAAGTAAAGGTGTGACTGACCTATCTGAGGCATGTAGCCAACAACATCAAAAACAACAGATTCACAGCTGGCAAAATGAGAACTCACTGCATGAATATATAAACATGTCAACCAGTTCTGTATGGGGTCACATTCACTCTAAAAGACTGTGTTCGCAGCTTGGGAGTGATCCTGGATCCACCCACCAAATGTCAACTCAGATAGATGTGATGGCTAGGAGTGCTTCAGCTGATATGCAAACTGTGCTCCTTCCTAGAATTGGGTGACCTAAAGATGGTAGTGCACATGCTGGTAAACTCAACTTCTGCAATGCGCTGTACTTTGGGCTACCTTTGTACCAAGTTCGGAAACTCCAACTGGTCCAAAATATGGTAACCAGATTGATTACAGGTACAGTGAGGAGTGAACATATCACACCAATATTAAAATCACTCCACTGGCTGCCAGTTAGTTTCCGGGAAAAGGACAAAGTGTTGATTACTACCTTTAAAGCCCTATATGGTTTGGATCCAATTTACCTGCAGGATTGCCTCTTCCCATACAATCCACCCTATACACTCAGGTTGTCTGGAAGCTATTTACTTAAACTGGCCAAGACTAGACTGGCAACAGTTACCCAGAGGACCTTTTCATCAGCCGCCCCTAGACGGTGGAATGACCTGCTGGAAGGGATTTGACTGCAAAATATTCTGCCTGAGTTCAAAAAAGTACTAAAGACCTATCTCTTCTGGCAGGCCTACCCAGTCTATTTTTAATTGTACTTCTACTTTTAATTGAATTTTAATTATGATATTATGGTGCATTTGTATTTTAAATGGTTTATGTTTCAGTGTATTTTAATCATGATTTGTTTTTATTTCTGTCTATACTGTACCCTGCCTCGACCCTGGGGGAAAGGTGGGTAACAATTAAAATAAATTTAAATTTTATTTGTTTATTTATTTAAATTTAAATTTAAAATTATTTAAAAACAATGGGCAAACTCGCAAGCAAGGTAAAATGAAAATTCAGTTATTCACTACAGCCAGAGGAAGATTACTGAAAAGTGAAAATGTGTTTGTACGCTTCAGGCAAATGGTGGCCCTGTGAGAAAAATGCACCTCTTTTGACATGCATAAAAATGATTATTGGGGTTACAGTTTATTGTAACTGCCTCAGAAACCTGACCGATCTTTTTGCCTTTAAAAATAAAAGTACTCCTTAAGCTAGTGCCTTACTTTACCTGCAGTTGAAGCATGCAACTGAATTACTTCGGCAAATCATTGGCATCCTGGACCAATCCTCTGAAAAAAGAGTTCTGTAAAGTTTAAAACTTTCCATATTTTCGCACAACCAGAATTAAGACTAAGAAAAGTTACTGCTTCCTTTGCTGTTCTGTTCTAACACTTCTTTCCCAAGGAACTGAGAAATGCAAATAAACAGCTACAATTTTTAAGAAGTGTAACAGCAAGATTAATATTACAACTGAATCATAGTGGGATAACATAGCATATTCAGGTCCCCTGGGAATACATCATTACAACTTAAGTCATGGTTGCATCTACTTGCTTTGTTATTTTAAAATTATATTTAAATTTTGTTAAAGGGCAGAGCTGATGAGGTGCAGTTTCAAGCAATTTTATAGACTCCTTTCTTATTTAATACACACTGAACTCTGACATGATTACTGTCATCGCTATTTATCAGATAGCTAATATTTCTTTTTAACTCTACAACTCTATCCCTGTGTACTTTGCCTGGCAAGCCCCACTTGGGTGACATCCAGCTCAGTATTGTTTTGCATGCTTAGAGTGCCATCTGTAGCTAATTACACGTGCAATACTGATTTCAGTGGAATTGCCTCTCAGGTGTAAGCTTGCATAAACTTTCCTGGCGGTTATAAAGTCCAAGCAGGACCCCTTCCCGTGGGGTCTGCGTGCGTGTGCAGATATGCGTGGTACGTCAAATGCCATTTCCGCACTACACTCTTATAGCGCGATTATTCCACTTTCAACATCCTATGGAATGCTGGGGTTTGCAGTTTAGGGAGGGGCCTCAAGGATCCCCAGGATCCCATAGGAGGTTGAAAGTGGAATAATATCGCTATAACAGCCTAGTGCGGAAATGGCCCAGCAGTGCTACATTCTGAAGACATCCAGTTGTATTTATCTGGCATCAGATTATAAAATTCAGCCTGAGGAAGTCTTCAGTTCCTCCGGGCCAAACCAGGCCGCGTCTGCGGCTGCGCCGGTTTAGCTACAATGCGGCCACGGGGGAAAGGGAGAGGGAGAGGGAGCGGGAAGAAAGTAACGTAATAACTAAGCTAAGCAGGCGGAGGACTTTCCGCTACCGGAAGTGAGCCAGCAAGTCTTCACGCGCCGAGCGCGTGAATTTAAACCCGACATTCAATCGGGGAGAGCTGGGCGTGCGGTGGAGAGTCTGCCTCTGAGCTGTATAGCGAATGTGCCGAGAATCCAACAGGTGGCTCCGTGGCGCAATGGATAGCGCATTGGACTTCTAGAGGGTGAAGAGATTCAAAGGTTCCGGGTTCGAGTCCCGGCGGAGTCGCAGGTTGATATTTTTTGTCTCACGTAGAAAGGCAGAGTAAAGTAAAAAAAACAAAACACTTCCTGTATTATTCCGAAAGCGGAGTAAATATTTGCTGAGGCTGCAAAACTGCCGCTTCGTGAAAGACAGTCTTGGCTCGGGCTTTTTCCTCCTGTGACGCCCCCGGTCGCCCTTCCCCTCAGGAGGAGGCGCCCAGAGAATCTGTAGGGCGCCGTCTGAGTTGGGGGCGGGTGGATGGGGGCGGGTGGGGGGTGGATGGTGACATTCAGTCGGCCAGGGAGCCGTGGAGCCGGCGGGGTCCGCACTCAGTGATCTCTGGGACGCAGGCCATTTCCGCACTAGCCTGTTATAGCGCGACGATTCCACTTTCAACCTCCTCTGGAATCCTGGGGTTTGCAGTTTCGGGAGGGGCCGTCCGGCCCCTCCCGAAACTGCAAACCCCAGGATTCCAGAGGAGGTTGAAAGTGGAATCGTCGCGCTATAACAGGCTAGTGCGGAAATGGCCGCAGCAGTCTTGGCCCTGGAAAATGGGTGAAGCAGCCTACGCAGGGGGCCTCATAGGAGAAGAACAGAGCAACAAAGCCAGGCCTCAACCTTATTGCCCCTCACGCACGGCCCAACCCTGTAGGCGAGGGCCCCAGAAGGAGGCGGTGGCGGCGGGCGGGAGCTCAAGCCTCCATCGAGGCCACAGGCGGGAGGGCGCGATCGGGCAAATCCGGACCACCGTTGCTCCTCTGTAATCGAGCCCTCTCAGGAATTATCAGTCGGAAGTGTACGAAATAATCGCTGTTTTGCGATCGCTTTCATGGGGTTGAGATTGACGTCGCCCTCAGGTTGCGGCTGCTGCTCTTTCATGCAACGTATATTTTTTTATTGCTGCAAGTGGTCAAAATTAATACTGATCTTACTGTCAGCGTTGAGTCCTCTGCCAAACCACTCTCTCCCTAGGCCATTTCCGCACTGGACTGTTAAAAGTGCTATTATTCCTCTCTAAACGGCAAACCCTAGCACTCCATAGGCTGTTGAAAGTGGAATAATAGCACTAGAACAGTCTACTGTGGAAACGGCCCTAGACATTTTGCTGCCTGAGGCAAGGGACAAGATGGACCCCTCCCTTTCCTTAATGGCAGCAAACAAGATTGGGACAGCACCCTCCATTACCGGGTGGCAGGCACTGAACTGGCCTGTCCACACTACACTGTTACAGTGCTATTATTCCACTTTTAACCTCCTGTGGAATTTTGGGGTTTGCAGTTTATTGAGGCCAAAGAGTTCTCTGGCTGAGAATTCTAAATGCCCCTCCCTAAACTGCAAACTTCAGGATTTCATAGGATGTTGAAAGTGGAATAATAGCACTATAACAGTGTAGAGCAAAAAGGCTCTAGATGAGGAAGGCTTAAGGTGGCTCTGTTCTGTTTTTCAATTGTCTTCTGCTTCTCCTTGCTTTTCTTTCTTCCAGCATCTGTGATCTGAAAATGCTACCTTGCTCAGTCTATCTATAGAGCCGGCCTAATTTTAGATTTGGCTCACCTGTATTTTTTGTACAAGCCGCAGAAACAGCACAGGTAGATCTGGCCTAGATAAGACTAAACAATGCACTCAAGTGCATGGGAGCGGGGGGAGTAGCAGGCTTCAAATCTTCCAAAAATCCTAGCTGTTTTTTACTAGGAATAGTAAAATTGCAGTGCGTAACAGTGGAAGCCTCAGAGTGCTCCAGGAGGCATAAATGTTCAAAATAGTGGAGAACAGGCTCAGTGGAGGGTCATTAAACATCACTTCATTTTGCCAGAATGCACTGTATATTTCAATCCATGCCCTCCAGCTGTAGAGCAGGCTGAGATTCAAGCAACTGCTTGGGTTTTTGGTATTTGCCATTCATTTTCTGAAGCTCAGAGCCTTCTGGGTTGGTTTTCAGGCATAGCAGTCTCTGATGATTAAATTTAGGCACCCTGCAAAAAAATCACTGAAGCCAAACTGAAAGTTTGAGGTACTCTGAGCCCTCACTGTGGTTCAGCCTGTCTTGGATATTTAGAATCTTCTGATGGCAAATCCATCCCTGAATGGTTAATTGTGGTACTTTATTGTTGTGTCCCCTCAAGTCATTTCTCACCACTGGTGACCTTAAAACAAATCTACCATGGGGTTTTGTTGGCAAAATTATTTTCAGAGCTGTTGCCTTCCTCTGAGGCTGAGAGATTGTGACCCAGTAAGTTTCCATGGCTGAATGGGGATTCAGATCCTGGTGTCCCCCTGTCCTAGTCCACCACTCAACTACACCATCTTGGCTTTTTGATCCCAAATGAAAATAAAGTAGTTCTGTGATCAGTTTAAAAAAAAAAACCAGTAATATTAGGGTGCCTGTTAGCTCTTCAGATGTTCAGCTGCAATTTCCAACAGTCCTCCTTAGAGTAACCAATGGTGAAAATTGCTGGGAACAGAAGTTTAGCATCTGGAGGGCAACACAATTCTCACCCCAAGTGTGACAAAAGTATTAACCCATTATCTAAAAAGCTATTATGTAAAGCAGGCACATGCTGTTTTCCATGGCCTGGATTAGTAATACTTCACATCATGGACTATTCTATGGACATCAAAAAAGTTTTAAGACAAACAGATGAATAATTAATTCAACATCTCTCGGTGGAAGAGATGGGTTGTCTTATCTTGGTTAGATGTCCAATCCAAGAACATACAGATAACTCAGGCATTAGGAGGAAAGAATGTGATGAAAGTAAATGAAAAACTTGATGCAGGTCATCACCAGGCCTAGAGCACACATAATCATTGTAAAACCACTTGGCATAGGGAAACATGATGCTGCTGAACCAGGTTAATAGCTGTTAATGGATGGGTGATCTCACTTGTGCTGTATGATGCCAGAAACAGACTGCCAGGCAGTAGTTGTGAGAAACATGCAACCATCCAGATGCTGCTGGACTGCAATGCCCAACCAGTGTAGTCAACAATGAATAGTACTGGGAGCTAGTCAAGAAACATCTGGAGGCTTGCATGATTCTCACTTCTGCCCTAGGCATGAGTCACATACTAAATACTATTGCATGCCAGCTACTACAGTCGTTAATTACTATGACATGCCTACCGACAAATAACATTGTACACAGGGAAAAGCAAATACTCTCAAAAGTATTCCAATATACGAAAAGAACAGTAAGTGGAATATTTCCTTCTACCCTATCCAATGTTTTATTCCATCTCAAGATAACACAGACTAGACAGTGCCAATTTTCCCTCATAGGTGAGATAAAAGGTCCAGTAGAACACAGTACAAAAAATGCCTAATACTTCTGGTGAAGTAGACTGCACTCCATGGTCTTTAGTCATATTAAATCTGTTAGCCTTTTCACTTTATGATGCTTGAGACTCTTAGTAATCTTGCTGAAATAGATTAACAGGACTGCCTTCTTGGAAACAAAACATAGAAGAGGAGCCTTTGTGAGATCAAGGTCTAGTGTTATGCAGCATCCTGTTTTGAACAGTAGCCAACCAGGTTGCTTCCAGAAGCAGGACAAGGCAGCTATAGTCCTCACCGTTTTTCCCCCTGCAGTACCCAAGACCATAATGCCTCTGATTCTGAAAGTACCAAAGTGACATCATGCCTAGGTAATATACTCTCATGGTCATAGAAGAACCAGTGGTAGAGAAAAGTAGTTATGATTCACCTGTTCTTCATTAAACCTCCTCCCCTAGATTTAACATAGACTGACAGAAGTTGTGGCTTAGTGTAAAACAAGAAATAATCATTTGTTTGTTAATATTTAGCATGTTTAGAATTGTAATGTCTATTGTCCCTTATTGATGCAGATGTAGTAAGATGCAAAGGATAAATTTTTAGAGCAGGCCCCCCAAAACAAACCAAAGTCTGATCCTACACATGTATGATCAAATAACACACAAAGAACGGCGAAGGATTAACTCCAGCCAACCTTTCAAGTTGGCTGTTGGTTAATCTAAATAGAACAAACAGGCCAGATTTCCTGTCCAAAGAAAGCTCTTTTTCAGTGTACTGTTAGCAAAATGAAAAAGAAGGCTGTCTTAAACCCTGTTAGGCATATATAAACTCAGATTAAAGGGCACTTAACTGGCTACTACGTGCTATATTCATTATATAGAAATATATATATATATAAACTACATATAAAGACTAGGGGGAGGGGGGATCCATGACTTGCCAGCCACAGAATAGTATTTCCAGCTGCTTTTATCATCTGAACCATTCCATTTTAAAATGGAGAGCTGTGTGAAGTGTCTATCTCCTTTTCTAAATATTCTGCTTCATCTTGAATGCGGACTTTATCTCTGATCCTCAGATGTATTAACACTTGACATTTCCATTTTCCTGTCCACTGTTATCTTAGTATTTCCAAAGCATGTACCTCCTCAAAAACAAACCGAAGTTTCAGTAATAACATATATCAAAGTTACCTGATGGCCAATTCTTAAAAAGATTCTTTAAAAGATGAATAAGTATACAGTAGTTTTATACAACTCTGACAGCCAAACCTCAACAAATTCCAATTTTGTACATCTTAAAGATAATTTTAAATTTGCCATTTAAATTTATCACTTATATTCACAATTCTGACATTACACAGGATTATTCTTTTCCTCTGTTCTTTAATTCCATCTTTTGTATTGCATACTTGTATTAATAATCTTGTTGGAAAACCAGAACCAGCCTTGTCCTCTTGTCGCTGATGTGATAAACCTCAGCCTAACAATGGTGCAATTCACCATTAACACTTCAGTTCAAAAATAATTTATTTTTTATTAGAAGTTATTTGCGAAATTTCTTCTTCTTTCGGTTTTTCTTGCCTGCTGCAAGGGCTGCCTTTTCAGCAATGATGTCTTGGTACTTCCTTTTGTTATATCTGAATGAGAGAAATCATCGTGTGACATATGAGTACACCAAAAACAGAATGCAGAAAAATCAACATGAACAGATTTACAGTAAAATCAATTTAATTTTATAGTGGAAATTATTATGAACCATGGTAGCTAAATGTCTGCACCATATTCAGTGGTGCTGTATCTGAGTGCCAGAAGCTGGGAACAAACATCAGGGAAAGCTGATGTCTCTTTGTGAACTTCTTGAAGGTACCTGGCTAACGACAGTCAAAAACAGGATGCTGGCAGATTAGGTAGACTGTTTGTATGATCCAATAGGGCCATTTTTACTAGTGATTTAAGAACAAGGGTATTTATAGCAATAGAACAAATAGAGACATATTGTTGCTACACTTGTTGAAATGCTACTGACAAATTTGTTCCAAACAAGTATAAAAGACAAGGAATGTTCTTATACTACACACCTTGGATTCACTTTAATATAAGGCATTCTAAATGCCAATTATGATGCCAATGGCATTTACTGCTACTGCAAAATCACTCTACCAAATACCGGCATTCAGTAGGAAATGGAAGTCACCAATATGCATGTTTTGCACAGATGAACACAATGCAGTCTCAATGTCACTGTCATCTCTCCACACCCTAGGTAACCACAAAATGGCCCAGGATGACAATATCTGAACAGGGAAGTCTGAAGTTGCCTTCTCTATGACATATAATTTGTGACCAATAATTCTTATGAACTCAAGCAATGAAGTATCTCTTAATTTTCTGGTTTGTCTCTTTTTTGTGCTTACATGGACATGCAGCTTATTCACCTTTCAAATCTAAATACTGCTTCCCTACTTTTATTTCAGAATGAATTAATAACTGCTAAGAGGTTTCAGGAAAAATACAATAAAAATGCAATCTCAAATTACTAAAACAATTTGTTGTTGTGTGACTTCAAGTTATTTCTGACTTAAAGCAACCCTATCATAGGGTTTTCTGGGGCTGAATGTGTGACACACTTAAGGTCATCCAGCAGATGTCCACAACTGAGCAGGGAATTGAACTCTGATCCCCAAGGTTCATAGTCCAACACTCACACCACTGCATCACACTGGCTAAAACAATTAACATACAGTAAAACTCTAAGAGAAGGTTTAAAAAATCAGTTTAAAGGCAGGGAAATAAAAACATTAAAACCCATTAAAAATTGTTAACTACTCACCTGAATCTTAGCAGAGGAACCCATCTGCACCTCTTTAGGGTGGCAATTCTATAATCCGGGCCCTCTGCTGGAAAAGGCTGCCTTCCATCCCAACCAACTGTGAATAATGCTGAATGAAGTGAGTGAGTGGATGGACAGCTATGGGAAGATCATGGTCCTCCAGCTAACTTTAGTATACATCTGAATGCATCCATGTAAATGACACATTGCTTTTCTTCACATTTGCAAGTGAAATGAACTGGACATACCTTCTAAACTCAGAATCTGCTAGAAGTTCTTCCACAATGTTCTTCTTCCTCTTTTTCTTTGGAATTCGAGCATGATAGAAGTCTACTGGAGAATCCACAACTGTACCAACCTAAGACAAAAGATGAGCTGTATTGGTACATGTTTTTGATGACTATTTTTTATCTTTTAAAAAAGGAAGAAAGGGGGAGGTAGGTGAACAAGTAGTGCAGCCTAGTATACTACACATCAATGGTGGTGAGCTTATTCTCTGAGAACCTGTCCTTATGAAGCTAAAATGGTACAATTTGTGCACAAAAGAGATGTTATCAATTGGCCTGGGGGACAACTCAAGGTTTGGAGAAATACAAAGAATTTAAAATAATTAAACAGGGGAAGAAAAACAGTTCAGTGAGAACTGGGCAGGCTCAATGGCTGTGAAATGCTTATCCATCACTGATTAGGGACAGAAAAAGCCAAGAAGGGAGACTGAATGGAATATGTTGGAAAAAGCTGGCTGACATTCTACAGTTCCCTCTCAGACACTATGATATCAAAACACAATTCCTAAATATTTATCATTTAGTGAAGAACTTGATAACCAGAAAATGTTTTAAAATAAAAGAAACAAAAACAGCATAACAAAGCTGTTTGATTCAGCCTCATCACTAATAGGGACTCCTAAGTCTGGTAGAGCACTGAACACACGTTATGTGTAAAACAAAGGTGCATGGGACTCAGCTCTAAGTGAAACCAGTGAACTTCCAGTTTGTTTACCATTTGCTTTGGACTTTAGCTACTGGCTACAATAAAAAAGTAAACACAAATATGCAATTGTAAAGCAATTTCTCATTTTTCTTACCTGAAAGTATTTGGGGAATCCTTCTCTGTCATTCTTTTTATAAAACCGTTTAGGATCTATGGCTGCTCTCATCTTCAGAGCCTTAAGGTCATTTTTTAATTCATCAGTGATTTCTGGAGCTTTCATACCAAACCATCCATCGCCTGTTGTTTTTGCTCTCTCTGCCTGTATTGGAAGCATCAAAACTTGTCAACTGGCTATCAGCGTTAACCATACTTTTACGCAGTAAAACCAGTAATCAGAGGCTGTAAAAGCAAACCTGCTGATCTAGTCTCAGAAGCTGGAAGTATAACACAACACCTATGACAGCATTCAAAGTACCGGTATTCAAAACATTTTCATAATATCAAGAAGGTTTCAAGGCAACTCAAGCTACCTTTATTAATTTCTGAGTTGTCTTACAAGGTCTTTATGTCATATTTTGAAAAGTCAGGAAGAAGTACAATTGAGGCTGAACAGGTCACGGATGTTTATATGAGATGTATCTTTTGCCTTTGATTTTCCCTGACAATTTTTTGACAGTTGTTCATACAAGCCAGGCAGTAGCAGAGAAAAGGGAAGCAAAGATGTTCCACCTGCTTTAGTCATCTTCTTACTAGCAGCAGCCATTCATCAGAGTACTAAACTTCCAAATTAGTTATTATTCCAATCACAACTTTAAAAACTAATGCCCCAGTCTGCTTTTCCCCCTTCCATCTCCATCCTTCATTCACTGTGTGTAATAATGTTTAGACTGTAAACCTTTAAAACTTATCCAGTGTTTCAAGTTGACAGATAACGGATTCAACAATCACCATTTTGTGCTGAATTAAGCCAAGATGGCCAAACAAGCTCATGGAGCTGTCCCTTTAAATTATTATATATAACAGTGTAACCATATACATAGACTGAATGCATTTATTTACAATAAAAAGGATGAAGTAACCAATATTTATCAAAAGAAATCACCACAAGCCCAATAGCCTTCTCCATTCAAAATTTGGTATCATAGCCAAATGCTCCACCTGCCACATTAAAACAAGCTCCCTCCTTCCTCCTTCCAGTGTCCCAGAACATCCTTCCTCTCTTCCAACGTTCCAACCCTCCACCCTGCTAAACCACTGCATCCCTCTCTTAGGTTTTTCTGCACCCATCCTAAAACTTGCGAGGCAGACTATCTTCTTAGTTTTCATAATTTCTGAGAATCCTCTTTTCTCTGGCACTTGTGTGCTCATTAGTCTTTCACATGCTCCTCTGACCTCAGAGGCTAAAAGTGTGAGGGGGGAAAATGTATCATCACATGATTTAGTTCCATTTTGTAGGCATTTTTCTCAAGAGCTGGAATGTATTTCCAAAAAAACAGAAAGTGGTACAGTGGACCCTTGGTACCCACAAGGAATTGGTTCCAGGACCTCATGTAGGTACCAAAACAAGGCAGATGATCAAGTCTCTTTTATAAAGGAATGAGAAGGGAGCTTGTATGCCACCTGATCCTTCCAGTCCACCCCACCCCACCCTGTACCCCACACAAAAGCAGTTGCTGATGCATGTGAGCCCTGGCTTTCCCTCTCCTACCTGGCAATGAGTTTTCCCTGAGCACTCTTCCTTGACACTTGATCATTTCCACCCCCGCCCCCATGTGTTTTACAAAGGCAGTTGCTGCCTCATCTGCAAGCCCAAGTTCTCCTGCCCCAGCCTGGCAACGGTCATCCCCCTTGCACTCTCCTTGCCACCCAGTCTCTTCCACCCCGTGTCTCCCGTGAAGGCAGCTGCCGCCATGCATGTGCCCCAGCTTTCCCTCTCCACCCAACAACCAGTCTTCCTGATTGCACTCACCCTTACCAATCAATCTTTCCCATTCCCTGTACGGCCTGTCAGGGCAGCTGCTACAACACATGCGAGTCCCAGCTTTCTCTCCCAGCAACCTCTTGCTCTCTCCTCACCCCCCTCACCCCACCCCACCGGCTTGTTCACCCTCAGTGAAGCACTGCAGAACAGCTCCCGCCACAATCCTCCTGCAAGGCCACCAGGCAGGGTGCAGGAGAGATGAGACATCCTACACTGCTTTTGATTAAAAAAAAATTGTGGAGTACTGTAATCTTTTGGAATATTAGAATTTTTAAAATTTGTGATCCGTAGTGCGTTGAATTCACAGATGGTTAGCTCAAGGATACCACCGGCCCACTGTATTATCAACTCTCTATGTATTTCACATGCCATTAAACCATGTTTCATCCAAGCAGGTCACAACACTAAACTTGGCATGATTCTGTTTAATACAACAATCCTGCCAAGCAGATTAAGCTGAGAAACAAGTGATATACACATGCCTGCAGAGCACTTTAAAGATGTTTTTGTAGAGTGACAGTCCACTTACCCTACGTTGTTTCTTTAACTGGTGAAGTGATTCTCTTAAGGGTGGAATGCATTCTTTTTTTTCAAAATCTGGAGTTATAATACTCTTCTGCAAAAGCTATAAAAAGATATTTGATTTAAGGAAGACACCTACTGCCACAAAACTATGCAGATAACAAGAAAAAGGCATGTTAAGAGATTTGGAAAACAGAGATTTAAAGATAATGTAAAACTTCCTCAGCAGTAGCTTAGGGTAGAGAACTAAGTAACAAGATGACTACCACTGAGAAGTTCAACAGAATCTCAAATCAACAGTTCAGAACTAAATTAAAACAGAGGAATCAGAAAAAAGTTTGTAAAGTAACAACACTCAAAGTTCTTCTCTCACAAAAGCAAAGGACACATCTTAATGTAACATATCTTAATGGCTGTCTCGCACTGTGTGAAACTGATTGACGTAACACAATACTTTTGACATGGATTCAGGTAAAAAAAGAAAAAAGACATGGATTCAGGTGCTCATTTCTCTAAGCGTGTAGAGGGAAATAGGAGTGTGTGCATGTTCTAGCCCTGCCGCTTCAACTCCCAACTTCTCTTTATTGTTGAGGAAAGTCTAAAGAAGTGCTCTAACTGTATCCAGGTAAATGCAGTTACAGAGTCCCAAGCAACCAGAAGCTCAGAGCCACCAACAGTATGGCGCTCTATACCCACATTCACTTAAATGCCATTACAACTCTTTTTCAGACCTTTTCAGGGTGACAAGGAGAGGTGGTCTGCATGGCTGGCCATGTGATCTTCTATATCGGGGTGGGAATCACATGGCCCACAGGGAAGATGTCAAATGGGGTCCTGCTGACAACAGCAGAGGGAAAAACCACAACCCAAAATGACTGAAAAGATGACAGGAAATAATACATCACTTCTGGTGATGTGAGGACCACAACAGTGAACTACATCCTTCTGGAGGAGCTGAAAATCAGCTAGTGTGGCTTTCCATGTCCACTCTTACCCTACTCGTTTACAAAAATAACACCCAAACAGGAATAAAACAAACAACATAAACAGAATAAATCCATTTGGAAAATGTGGTTCTGCAGAATTAAGTTATGGCACCACATGAATCTGCTATACTCTACTCCTGGAGAGGCTGTATTTCTTGCAAATTTAAGAGGGTGAACAGTTATTTGGGACCTGTGCTAATACAACCAGAATCCAGGTGATTTTATAGAAGAAATACACTATTCCCCTCTGCCTGATGGAAACTCCACCCCACTCAAGAAAAGGGAATCCCAATTGTAATCTCCAATAAGTGAGTGGAAAGCAAGGCAGAGTCCCTTGTTAGCTGCTCTCATTTCCAACTGAGAGAGGGAGATGACCATGTCTGAATCCTCCTTACTGACAGAAGGCATGTGACAGAAAAAGCTGACTAACAGCTAGCTAAAGATATGGGTTCTCTGTGTGTGGTTTCAGAGCCAAGAAATGCCTGCATATAGCCAAGTGCCACTTGGAAAAGCACCAGTTGCCAGTTCAGCCCAGGGACTGAATGACATCAAAGGCCACAGACTCAATCCTGATGTCAAATGGCCTGCAAAGGGGTCAGTAAGAAGTTGGCCATTTAGTTTCTACCACTCAAAATAGGTTCCTCATCACTCATTGAAATAGTAGCATGCCAGACAGAAGTATATTGCTTGTCTCCAAAGGGCTTATAATTTAAACAAAGCAGAGCCCTTTAAAAACAAGGAAAAAGAGAGGATGTGTATCGATAGATATGTTAAGGCAATTACTAAGAAAAGAATTAGAAAGAACATGTCCATGGCAATCTACAAAAGGCCAGTTTCAGGGGTTCTGGTGACACCTTTAAAAGGATAGAGCAGTTATCTGATTATTAGGAAGAGGGGAAAACGTTTAACTATAGCAAATTAAATGAATGAAATGCAAAATACATCTAGAGTCATTCAAAATAAACTTATAGTGCAAGCCTATCCATGTCTACTCAGAAGCAAGCCCAACTGAGGTCAATGAGAATTAATTCTAAGAATGCTCTGGAGTCCAGAAAACCACAAAACTAGATTTTTTACTCCAGCAGAGTTCTCTAGTGGCACCTGCACCTAGGGTGAATTTTTTTGGTTGTTTCAGGGTGAGGAGTGCCCCAGAACACTATGCAATAGCCCCACTGTATAGAATTACAGGCTTAGTTAACAACTATTCCATTAGAACACTATATACTCTAATATGATCACTATAAAACTTGTTCTTGAAAACTATTACTATTGCATTTCTCAGTTTCATACCCAAGGCTCCTGCTACTTGTTTTGTTTACATCCTTATAAAACAAGATTCCAACGTCTGCCAGAATCGTGGGTTTCCACATGATTGAGCAAAGAACAACAGGCACACCGTTTTGACACATCACAGTACGGGTGACTATTATTGGGTGCACACTATCCAAGTCATCTTGGAGTACTTCTCAGCAAACACTGCTCACAAATATGGTCTTAGTGAACAGTGAGATTGTGAGACATGTTTCTACAATGTTTCTGTAGCCACCTGTGCTCCTGGTTGCTGCTCATGTGACTTCTTGTTTCATTTTGAAATAAGGGGCACTACAAGCAGACTCACCTACATTCTCACCTATGAAAAGTGGCAGCAAAAAAGGGCCCAATATGAAAGGTGCTAAGAGCATGGATAATCAATCAGATTCCTATAAAAAGATTCACAAAACATAGCTAAAGAATATCAACCAGAAAACAGGATCAAAATAATGGTACCAGAGCCTCTTTTGAGGTTTTTATCACTAACCAAAATGATTACACAGGAAGCTTACTGAATTTTTGCTAAAAGCGAAGCCCTCCTTTTTAATCACAGTACTGCTAACCAGCATCTATGGTTTTCTAGGGAACAAGGATTTCTATCTAATCGTGGTATTTTTGTAATTTACCTCATCTTTCTTTTCTCCTTTAGTGGCACAACTCCGTGAGAACCAGATTTCTGTTTTCCTCCATCAAAACTGATGTATAAACCCCCAAGATGTTTAATGTCTAGGCCAGGATCTATACTGCTTGATAATGATAACCTAGAAGAGAAAGAACTGGTTACTTACAAAGATCAATACACAATCAAATTAGCACACCTGCAGTAATCGATCACAAGCACATTACACTAAGTATTCTTTAAATGGACACAAACAGAACCGGAGACTTAGAAGCAGTTTACAGGTGTACTAAGTTTACATACTTATAGCTCCTTTCCATTGTGCATGAAATACACAAATAGCTCTTAATCTCTTCTATTCACTATCAATTAAGCAATCTTAAGACAGAGGCAAACGTAAGGCAGCTGAAATGAGTAGAAGCACCCAGGCTGACATCTCTAACCAAAGGTAAATCTTTTGGGCTTCAATCTGCTTCTTCTGCCAGCAAAAGTTTCCTGAGAGAAGCCCAAGAACTCACTGATTCCTAGACTATTAAGATTCTTCCTTGCCCCTCAAAGTACTATTTTTGACCAAAATATATTTCTCTGACATGATTACACAACACACCCCATGGCTAATATCCTTGTGACACTTACACATTATTACTTGCATTTAATATATCTTCATCTTTGTCTATAAACTCCTCTTCACTGTCTTCAAGCTCTGATGATTCCTCGCTCTGTTCATCATCTGCCGCATCCTTCTCTTCCAAATAGTATAGCTGGTTGGAGTCCAATCCAGGAGTTTTATCAATGACAAACAGTCCTTCGCTCTGTGATTTGTCCAAGTCCAATGTGCTTTGATTACCCGAAGGTGTTTCCTCTTTATCCATTTCTTCTAAATCACTGTTTTCAGAGTCATCACTCTCATCACTTGTAAGGAGTGATACAGTGAAAGATTTTTCAGGGCCTGTTGTTTTGATTAGACCTGAAGTGGATTCAGCAACAGACTCCTCTGGGCTTGTGTCACTGTCTATATTCATAACAGAAGTCCTGCAGTCATCATCACTGCTTTCAATAGTGTGTGATGGGGTAGTATCTTTCTGTGAGCTGCCTAGTTTACATGGCTTGTTTATTTCTACTATCTCTTCTGCATGAAGCAAAGAGCTCCGAGTATTTTTCCTGGTGTCCAACTTTTGGGAGTCTGCATTGCTTTTGTTTTTATTAGGGGGTGCCTGTCTTGGGGACTTATCAGACTGACCAGAGTTTCTGTGATCACTTGGCAACATGTCTTGACATTTTACGGGTGACTTGTTTTCAGTTGCCTTAACTGATTTTTTTAACGTTTGATCACACACTTTCTCTGGGCTTTCCACTATTTCATATATATCAATAGATATCTGTTTTGTAACTGCTTTCCTTGTATCTCCATCCCCGTGTACTTTTGCCTCTGCACTACTCACAGATTCATAATTGTTATCCTTTGGCCTCTCTTTTTCAGGTGACTTTTTAACAAAACTGCTTGCCATTTTTTTAGGGCTGCGGTATTGTTTATGTATTTGATGAGATGCTTGTTCTGCCTCTGAATCAGATTTTGTAGGTTGTTCGTCATCAGAGATTACTATTGTCTGGGATGTGATTACATGCTCAGGCAATTTTGCATCTGCTGCCACAACTTCACTTTTTCTTTCAGTTTGCAGCGGTGTTTCTGCTTGCATTCTGAGTTGCATGCTCCTTGTCACTCGTTTAAACTGAACTGATGGCTCTGAAGAAATACCTGAGCACCATGATTCTGCATCAGAAACCTCTTCAGTTTGGGCTTCATGTACTGGGGAAACATTAGTCTTGGCTTGCCGGCTTCTAGTCATTCTTACTACACGTTGAGTCCTTTCTCCTGAAACAATGGAAGAACAGGATTCTGTTTCAGATATGTCATCATCTTCTTGACATCTGTTTCCTTCACTTGGAAGGGCTTTCTTGCTTTGCCTGTTTTTAGCTGGAAATTCTGGCTGACAAGGAATTACAATTTGCCTCCTTCTTGTTATTCTTATAAATGATGGTGTCTGAAGACCTGACATGGAGGAACAATTTGATTCTGCTTCAGAAATATCTCCATCACCATGCATTTCAGCAGCTATATCTATTGAATCTTGTGTTTTACTCTTATTTGAAGCTGTTTGTTCATCTGGAGGTTCCTCCATATCCAGTTTAGTTTCAGATGACTTTGTTTTCTCAGAACAAGATTCAGGAATGCCATTTGTATAAGAATTCACTCTACTTCTGCTCCTTGTTGTCCTCAAAGATGCATTGCCTTCCACTGAGGTCTTCTGTGAGAATGAGAAAGATGTCAGTAGCATGCAGACAGTAATTGACACAGAGAAATTACAAGCTGCAAAAGGAACTGCAATTTCAAATTCTGAATCGTTGTGACTTTTTAATCAAATATTAGTTATAATCATGAACATAACTCTAATCTCCACAGCAGTCCAGGGTATTTAACTTCAGCTTGCCTATATAAATTTTTATATTTGTGAGCACCATCAGCCTTTGCTACATCATGGATTTCTGAAAGAGGCTTTCCTCTTAGAACTCGCACTGATGGACAAAGAACAATTAGAATAAACTTAATGTGCTTTTGTTGATACCTATCACATTCTTCTATTTAAAAGCTTTGATCTTATATACAGTTGCCTGTTGTTGGTCTGCAACTTCCAGCAGCCCTATCCAGCACAGCCAATAATGAAGGCTGAAAGTTGCATTCGAAAGAATGTGGAGTTATAATCTGATGAAAGCAAATGATTCTATACTTCTTTTGTTATAACAAATGGACACTTCAAGATTCCTTCAGAAACACCAGCTGTTTTCAGAGCTGGAACAGACTGCGAGCTGGTATTTGGAAAAGAACATAACTAAAGCAAATGTTTCAGGTGGTAGTAAAAGCAGACTAAGTGCAGCAAATCCCTAAGTACTGTAGCTCCAACTTTCCTTCCTATCAACCCCTTCTGGAAAAACTACTAGTTGAGACAGTCATGAATGGATGAGGGAGTAGAATGCTGGGGCTACAAAACAGTGTAATGATGCCTCAAGTCCCCAAATTTCATGAAAAGGAGCAAGGGGAAAAAAAGAAGAGTTTATTAGAAATGACACAAAAAACCTGAGTGATTTAACAAGGAGGGGGAAAGGAGAAAGGAAGAATGGTGAGGAGAAACTTGTATGGTTCTACAATTCTGAACAACAAAGTAGGAAAAAATGAAGTCCAATAAATGAATAATCAGTTTCATAAACCTGCCACTGGTTATACGGTCACAGACTAGGGCCATTTCTGCACTACACTCTTATAGTGCTATTATTCTACTTTCAACATCCTATGGAATCCTGGGATTTGCAGTTTAAGGAGGGGCCTGAGGCCCCTCTCTAAATTGCAAATCCCAGGATTCCATAGGATGTTGAAGGTGGAATAATAGCACTATAAGAATGTAGTATGGAAATGGCCTAGGATACAGCTGTAGGCCTCAGTTTCTGTCTCTCCCTTTGCTGTGGAGTTCACTGCATGAGAGGCGGAGGAATCATAGAGTTGGAAGAGATCACAGCGGCCATCCAGTCCAACCCCCTGCTATGCAGGAAATACAAATCAAAGCACTCCCAACAGATGGCCATCCAGCCTCTGCTTAAAAACCTCCAAAAAAGAAGACTCCACCACACTCCGAGGAAGCATATTCCACTGCTGGACAGTTCTGACCATCAGGAAGTTTTTCCTGAGGTTCAAGTGGAATCTCCTTTCCTGCAGCTTGAATTCACTGATCTTTGTCCTAGTCTCTGGAGCATGGGAAAACATACTCCGCTCCCTCTTGACATGACATCCCTTCTAGTATTTAAACATGACTATCATGTCCCCTCTTAACCTTCTCTTCTGCAGACTAAACATACCCAGCTCCCTAAGCCATTCGTCATAGGACATGGCTTCCAGACCCTTCACTATTTTGGTCACCCTCCTTTGGACATGCTCCAGCTTGTCGATATCCTTCTTGAAATGAGATGCCCAGAACTGGACACAGTATTCCATATGAGGTCTACCCAAAACAGAACAGAGTGGTACCATTACCTCCCTTGATTTAAACACCATACTTCTATTGATGCAACCAAGAATCACATTGGCTTTCTTGGCTGCCACATCACACTGCTGACTTATGTTCAGCTTTTGATCTACCAACACTCCTAGATCCCTTTCACATATACTTTTATCTAGTCACGTGTCTCCCATCCTATATTTGCACATTTTTTCTGCCTAAGTGCAGGACCTTATATTTCTCTCTGCTGAAATTCATTTTGTTAGCTTTGGCCCAGCTCTCCAATCTGTCAGGGTCATTTTGACCTTGTCCTCTGGTGTATTAGCAACCCCTCCCAATCTGGTGTCATCTGCAAATTTGATCAGCATGCCTTCTACTCCTTCATCCAAGTCATTGATGAAGATGTTGAACAGCACTGGGCTCAGGACACAACCCTGTGGCACATCATTAGTCACTTTTCTTCAGGAAGAAGAAAAGCTATTGGTGAGCACCCTTTGGGTTCGGTTGGTCAACCAATTACAAGTCCACCTAACAGTAGCAGTGTGCAGCCCACATTTTACTAGCTTCTTTGCACAAATGTCATGGGAAACTTTTGTCAAAGGTCTTACTGAAATCAAGATATGCTACGTCCACAGCATTCCCTTCATCTATCAAGTTTGTAACTCTACTTTAAAAAGAGGTAAGATTAGTCTGGCATGACTTATTTTTGAGAAATCCATGTTGACTTTTAGTGATTGCAGCATTGCTTTCTAAGCAATTACAAACTGACTGTTTAATGATCTGACTGAATGTTTAATGAGGAGGAGATTATTTCTAATTTCATATGATTTTCTCTCTCTCAGAAGCTATCTGCCTGCTGTAAACTGGACAGAGTATTAACAAATCACTGAAAACTCTAATAATCTGAAACCTATTATCAGCTAAAACTCTATTATGCATTATCAAGAAGCAATACAAAGGTTCATGCCCACACTGAAGCATGCTGCATCACAGGAATATCTCAAAGAAACATAGCATTTCAATAGTCAGTTCAATGATAAACCAAAATCTAATGCACAATGATTCCTGCTTAGAATGACAATTACTTACATGCCTGCCCTCAAGGTGTACTCCACATCACTACAAGATTTCAGTGGGGATGGACAACACAATCTTTATAGGCTGTGCTGTTTCTATGGATCCCATGATCCTTCCAGACTGTCATGGCTGTGGCACACCATATATGGCTTTCCCGCAGTTTGCAGCAATTGGGTCAGAGATGCAACCTGCCACCTCCCACTGCAATGCAACCATACTGCAGTGGTCTAGCCAAGTGGCTTTAAAGTATGTTGCTACGCATACCTCACAAAGAAGTCCCTCAAACTGACAGGTTTTATCATGCACACAGTGCTTTCCAAGTGAAATGAACTAGTTCCACCATACTGAACAAAGAAAACCATGGGTGGCTGTGAGATGCCAGCATCTCTGCAACGTTTTACTTCAGAAAACTCAAAAGCCAAGACTGTGAAACATTTCTTACGCTTGCTTTCCTCAACTTTGTGCCCTCCAATTTTTTTCTGAAATACAGATCCTACAGTTGGGGATATTTAGCTGTGCTAGTTGAGGATGACAGGAATTAGAATCCAAAATGTGAAAACTGGAGATGGCTCCTTTCCCTTTAATGGTTGGCAGAAGGAGAAATTTCAGCCAATGCTGGTTGGTACTTGGTTTCGTGACAGGCAAAACCCTCTGAAATGCTCTCTTCTGCACAAGCATAAAGGAGACAGCCGTCCCTTCCAGTTTTTAATCCGGCAACCCTACAAAACGTCCGAAAGGGACCAGGTATGGAAGGCTAGTGTGAGTCCTTTTGCCCCAGTCCTCCCCTTGTATCCATCACAAACCACGGCTGTACTTTTCTCCTCCGAAGGGAAAGCTTCGAGGAACGTACCTGAAATGGGGAAGTGTACCTGCCCGGGCCCCCCCGCCCATCGTCGCCGGAAGGAGCGCAGAGATGATGCCTCGCAGGCTCCCCCGCGGGTGGTGGGGAGGGGACCGCTTCCAGCACACCGCCCGAGCAAACGCAGCCGCTTCCCCGGCTCGCCCACCAGGGGCCGGCTGGTCACGCGCTTCCCAAGCCGGAGGCTGCGCGCGCGTCCCAACGGTCAGCGGAGCCAACGGCTGCCGCGCGCGCGTTGGGACGCCGGCGCGCCCACGAGACGGGATCAACGGAGACCGTTAAGAACTCAGGCGGAACCGCGCGCAACTCTTTCTCCCCTTCTCTCCCCGCCCTCCGCCTCCTCGCGGGCGCCCCCCCTCACCTCCGGGGCGTCGTTGTTTTCCGCCTCGGGTTCACCCCGCCGCATGGACCGCCTGGTGGCCACCATCTTCCCCCTCTCAGGGAGACAGGTACAGAGGAAGCAGTTTCCTGGTTGCCAGGCCTTTCTTCAGTGCCCCGGAACTAGACCTCCCTGAGCTCTTCTCTATGGTTCCGGTCGGAGAAATGGGAAAATGGCGGCGTTGGGAGGAAGTTGCTTGTTGTTTACAGTCCCCAGAACCGCTTCTCCCAGACAACACTGTCGAGGTGGGGAGGGGATTCTGGGAGCTGTGATCCAAAGCAAACACCTTGCCCTCGTTTGGGTAAGGCTGTTAGTTCGCGTGTAGCCTCAGCGGCTCGAGCAGCAGGAATCCGGGCACAGCGAAGACTGGAGGGTTGTGTTTTAATAGGAAGGATTGGGGTGGGGATGGGGATTGTTGCGTTATGTGAGTGTATAATGGACTCCTTGCTCCACAACATTCTCACAACCCTTTGTGTGTGTGTGTGTGTGTGTGTGTGAGAAAGCAAACTGTTTCAAACTGTTGTTGTGGCTGGCCAGTTCCATGGGAATGTTCCCTCAGCGTTATGTATTCTGTTATCAGCTTGTCCGGAACTGGCACACAGCTGCGCTATCATATGTGTTTTTGCTACATGACATGTTATGGCTATGAACGTGTTATTCATGCTTGCTGTCCTAGATTCAAGGTGTTTGCAGCATGTTTACAGCATATCATATAACCCCATGCCTTGTGTAAAAGGCTCTCTGTTCTTTTGTCTTTGCTCTCTGTTACTGACCTGCCAAAATGTTAGGAAATGTTTGAAATGTTTTTTACAAATAAACATAGTCAATTTGCCAGTTTGACTTCAGCAGTGTTTTGTTTACTTACTCCGTGAGGCAGGCATGGAGTTTGAAGCAGGCAGTAGGTTTCATTATTTTTTATCAGTAGGAGTTTCTAGTCTCCTGTTTTTGCAACAGGGATTTGTTAGGAAACAAAAGTGAGTTGCCAGTTTCGATTAAAGTGGTACTTTCTGTTCTGTTGCTCTTGCCGGTGTGATTCCAAAATAGGTCTCTTAAGCGAAGGAAGCTGATCTCGCCCTTGGGCCATGGCCGCAGTACACAGTTATAGTGCTATTGTTCCGCTTTCAACATCCTATGGAATCCTGAGGTTTGCAGTTTAGGGAGGGGCCTTGGGGAGAAATGGCCTTGGTGAAGTGGATCATAGAAACGTATACAAAATACGCAGAAGTGTTTGTGGTGCACTAAGTATTTTGTTTGTTTTGCTATCCACATGACCAGCTCTTCCCGCTCCCTGAAACTGGTCGATTGAGTCCGCACTGACCACCAATGCTTCCCTTTTCTTTCAATATTTGTAGATGCTTGTTTTGTGTATGAGTACAAGCAAAATTATTTTTTCCCTAATAAATCACAATGATAGGTATTCATGTGTCTCCATCTCAGATGCTACTGTGCTCACCGGAGCAAATTGCTTCCTTGAGAAATTACTTATAAAGTTGAACATATTTGTGTCCTGCGTAAAGGTGTGCTCCCTCTGTTAGGCCATTTCTGCAATACACTGTTGTAGTGCTATTATTCCATTTTCAACATCCTGTGGAATTCTGAGGTTTGTAGTTTACTAAGGCCAAAGAGTTTTGGGTATGAATTCTGAATGCTCTTCCCTAAACTGCAACCTCAGGATTCCATGGGATGTTGAAAGTTGAATAATAGCACTACAACAGTGTAGTGTGGAAATGGCCTCAGCTAAGTCCCAGTGCTTATGACTCCCTTCTCCTTAGCTACTGTTTTTTAAGAAGGCTACAGTGGAGACATTATTTGGCTAGAATCTGGGGATCAGGCGATGGTGCGGCTTTCATTAAAAATTCTCACTACCTTTTCTCCAACAACTGGGTTCTGAAATACCCTTTTTGTAAGATATATGCACTTTCTTTGTTCAGAGCATTCCATCATTCTGGAGTGATGCTAAACCCACATTAAACAAAAAGTCTATTCAGTTTCTATCCTAGCTTTCCTCCAAAGAACTCAAGGCAGCTTGTGTGGTTCTCTGCAGCTGAGTTTCCATTATAGACAGAAAGTTTCCATTCACCTTAATTCTATAAGCAGTGTGGCTTTTGACCTTGACAGATCTAAAGTGGAAACCTTATATGCACAATGCTGATTTTAGTTTATGGGTAACATTTAAAATATTTACATATTTGTTTACAAGGTATATTTACTTCTCACCTTTCAATGATGCCCTATCGGTAAAAGAAGGGGGTATAAATAGGAAAGTAATTAGTCGCATTGTACTTGAAGTTAAGAATGAGATACAGTTGTGTCACATCAGCAATGTCATAAAGAACAAGCTATATTTTAATGCTTTGGGTATACTACCTCAGTGATAGCTACATCATAGATATGATTCTAAAAGAACAAAGGTATAAAAACTTTTTTTACCCTAATGGCTGCATCAGTCTTGGCTGAGGACTGTACATGTATGTATAAATGATCCCCAGTTCTGCACTCACCTCAGTGCAGGAACACACTCACATTCTCCCACCTTTATGCATGCATGCATGCATGTACATACATATACATGCTGACAACTCTCTAATTCACCTCAGGATGCAGGGATGGGATGCATTAATATATCTTCCTCATGCGTCCTGGGGTGGTGAAAGTGCACATATGGAGTGATTTCAGAAATGGAATGTAGTAACTAATAGGTTGAACCTTAGCTGCAATGCAGTGAGAGGCTGGTTTTGGTCATTGTTGCACTGCTTCTTCCTTTCTGTTTTTTATTTTTCTATATGTGATGGCAACAAATTAATCAGAATCAAATAAATAGTGCAAAGGAAATGTTCTCTGAATTAATTTTGTGTAAATTTCATGTTGAGCTCATAAAGTGTATTTCAACAATTATAGCTGGAGAAAAATATTCCAGAAAAGGGAAAGTCTTCTACATCTGGAAGAAATTTTAATGAAGGAAGTTAAGAAACATTGTCAGCTGTGCTGGCAAAGTAGAATGGAAACTGATTGCAAGACCACTGTGAAGACAATCTTACGGCATTTCAGTTTCAGTTTCATGTTCTTTTGGCTGAGCTCAATATACACAACACATCCACAAACCCCAAGATTAGGGGCAGGGTTATTTCACTTGTTCCAGCACTTACTATAAAACGCTGAGGATATGTGTTAAGACACACACCCAGCTTAAATTTTGTTTTCATGAAGGAACATCTATTTCTTGCTCCATCATGTCAACAAGAGCTTGCTCTGCTTTCAGTATTGAGGTGTGTGTCCGTTTGATAACTTACACGTATACAGTTTTAAGAACTACTCACAGAGAAAAACCACACCTACATCTATTTCCCCACTCTTCAACTTCTAAAAGTCCACAGAAAGGAAACGCCAGCAGATTTTTGTAAAGCAAGCTCTTTTTTTTTAATCAACAATAAAGGTTTCAAACTATTAAAAAGCTCATGGTACAGAAGTTTAAGAAAAATCAATTAATTCTCAAGTATACTACATAACTGAAGCTCTCTACAGTTCCATCCCCCCTTTTTTATTTTTACTTCTAACCCCTATTTTGAATGAACAGAAGAGTTCAGTACATTTTTTTATTATTACCTCTAGAGTTATTCAATTATTATCAGCAGCAATTGAAGTTTACTCCATGAGCCTGTTAAACAGGGTTTATTTAAATCAGTTTTATTATTTTTCCAGGACTCTTCCCAAGTGACTTGGGTAGATGGCTTCATGCATTATTCACCACTAAGGCTCCACCAATTTGAATGGAACTTAATTCCAAGTGACAGTTGAGATCTGAGGTATTCATCACATGCTTACAAAATATATTAGGACCCAACACCAACACATGCTAAAACCCCTTACTGAAATTATTTTTTAAAAGCATGAAAAGTTAATCCACTGGAATGGATCAAAGTATGTAAATATGATATGAGAGTCAGTACATTTATTTAGTCTAGCTGCCTAAGTTATGGTATTTCTTACTAAAATGTAAAAATTTAGACTCTAGATAAAGTTTACTATCTTTCATTGATGCATTATTAAGTTTACCGATACCAATTTTAACCTTATTGACATAGCACAAGACTTACAAAATGCCTTTCTTTGTATACAAGTTTCATTAAGACATTATCTTTGTAGTTTTCCTGGATGAAAATCAGGAGGCTGCTTCTGCTGCAACAGTTTCTTAAACTAAGTAGTCAATAGTATTAAATGCATCAAACCTGTTATGAGAAGAACACAGACTTCTTGAGGGTAATATAAGTTATCCAGAGGCTGACTCTTAGACAGCACAATGATAAGTGTCCCCAGAACTCAGATTATCTATATTACATGCAATGCTGAGACAGATGCAGAACAAAACCATCTTTTTATTGTTCTCACAATATGAACGAGGCCTTAATGTTGCCAAAAAACAGTTTGACCAAGTAATTCTCTATCTGATCAGAGGTCCTCAAGACTACTGGAAACATGGCATCTCCTGGATCTGCCATGAGGAATTTGATAGCAAGAACAGAATACAAAATTATAAAAGGCCTGCTGTACTGTGATTTTGCTTGGGGTGGGGGGCAAATATCAATTCATGAATATTTTTATACCACTGGCTTAAATAAAAGAGCTGCTTCTTCCACCAGTGTTACTACATTTACTCTAGCAGCAACAAAGTTTAACAAGTTCCATTTCTCCTTTCAACTCAAAATATTTCAATCAAAATATACCTAGTCAGATTTTTAGTTTATATTAGTCATTAAAATATTCCAAATATTTTCTGTATATATATATATATATATAATCTCTAGATCAGCAAACAATTTAATGAAAAACAGTATTTCACATGTGAACAAGGTGTTCGCAACACAGAACATATAGGAAAGAAATGCAAAGGCAAAGAAAACAATGGCATACAGTTGTTATGCCACTATGTAATCTGGGTTTTACTGACTGTTTGATAATAAAAATGTTTGGTCTTTATGAATTCCAGTTTGCACTTTGGTGCAAGACAGAGATAGGGTTTCTCTGAAGAAGGTTATTATTAAGATCAATCTTAAGATGATGGGATTCTTTTAGCTTGCAAGATGTAGCCTTTGGATTTGATAATTCCTCTGCTCTTTACAATGACTGAATATCGCAGAAGCCATAGCGGAGTCCATTCATGCACTCGGCAGTCTGGGAAGCTTTCCTGAAGAGTTTCTTGGAAACTTGTTTCACAAAGCAGTTCTAAAATTATAAATGTACAGTGAGAACAGTGCTTTTAGGTGATGGTGCATACTATTCAAAATAACTAATAATTTCCAGCCTCTGATACAAGGCAGAATTATACCTTGTATCAGGGCATACACATTATTCCCAAAGATTTGTCTGTAATTCTCTGGCCTTCAGCAGGGCTGGACACGTTCTTTTTATTGGAAGCTAGGTTTACCACTGTGGTAAACCTACTAGTGCCAACACACACAAAAGGGAAGGATCTCAATCACAAGCACAGTAACCAAATAAAACCATCACAAACATATAAACAAGTAATAAAAGCAATAAATTTTATGTAAATGTAACCACAACATATAACGGTGGCATTAGGCTGTAGATTTTGTCCTCTTTATATATTGTAATTATATTTACATAACACTACTGATGGTTTTTGTTATTTGTTTATGTATTCGTGATAGTCTCACTTGGTTAGCAAAGCTACTGGGGCTGCATCTGCCGTTGCTCAAATCTGTCAATGCAGCGGCTGGCTGGAGAGAAAGGTGGCAAGTCAAATTTAAACATGCTGAAGCATCTGGGAAGCAGTAAACTTGCACACAAAATATGACCTCCCTATGTGCTTTTGTAAGTAAAAAAAAAGAAAAAAAGACTGCAGTTTGCTTTTAAAACGAGATGTGTAAGGAGCATATATTAACAAACTATTGGAACTCCTAGGAGGCTGTTGGGAGCACTAATCAATTTATAAACAAGGTGTGTGCTCTCCACATGCCTTGTTTCAAAGGCAAACTCTGGTCTTTTGTGTGCTGCTGCAATTTGTTGACAACAGGAGAAGCCACAGAAATGGAGGAGGGACACCACATGTGCCCACTCACGGACTAACCCTGATTGAAAGCACCCACTCTGCATTCTTCTTTTCTTTCTTTCTTTCTTTCTTTCTTTCTTTCTTTCTTTCTTTCTTTCTTTCTGTCTGTCTGTCTGTCTGTCTGTCTGTCTGTCTTTCTTTCTTTTTTTAATTGAATATACAAGTCTTTAACAGAATATACAAGTCTGGATAATACAGCCAATTCTTTCATGATCAGAGAATGCCACAAGCTTTATGAATATTTGTTCAACTTTTGCAAAGCAATTCTCTTGGGTCTTATTCTGGGACAAAGGTGAGATATAAGTAAAACAAAGTAAGTAGTTATGTTCTTAATCTGACCTTACCTTTTGGGTCATTATGAGTTAACAGCTGGATATCAAATTCTTTTGCAAATGCTGTCAGATCTGGTGGCATCACACAACAGGAAGCGAGATTCACTTGATTACTGCTTGGTTTCACCTTTGAAAAGAAAAAAATCAGCTGAAGCTTTCCTTCATATGAAAGACAGTACAATGTTTTCCTTGTGCTGTATGACATCAAGTGACTTGATGCTCTTTATGGCATATAGAAAAAAGCATGATTAAAACACAGAATATGCTTCATGTATCAAACAACATGCCCAACATGATAGAAAATACCTGTATTTTGTTCTATGGGATTTCCTAGCAGAGCAGACTAGCAGGAAAAAAAGTAGCATTTTCAGATTATTTCAATTGAACAACTTGCCTCTTACCTGTGCCCACAAGAATAACTGCTCCAGCAGTGCTTTATCTAGGTCAGAGGTCCCTATGGCAACAATCTGTTTGTTTTGAACCAAGTTTTCAAGCTCTGCCCAATAAGGCTGTAAATACTCTAAAGAAAGATTAATTCCATCTTCTGTTGGAGGAGGAGCAATGATCACAGAATCTAACTGGTCAACCCCAAGGGCAGAACATGCTGAAAAAGAGAAACGATATTTGCTAAAGTGGAGCAGAAAAGAGGCACAAATCTACTTATCTCCAATTCACTTTTTCTACCTTTTGTTCAAGTCTATGAGTCCACACAAAGCCTCACAGACACAAAGATCAAGCAAAATGAGATTTTAAATGACAAAGAATCTATACCAAGTGAATTCCACAAACTATGCTGAAGTAGGAAGAACCAGAAGAGTCTTTAAGTGGGTTCTGAATACTCAGTTATAGATCAAGAAAACTAAATAAAAGTTATTTTAAAATGAGTTAGCAAAAGGCACATGGCATTAAATAGGGCCATGCTGGCATACATACAAATTAATTTTTATCTACAAAGCCAAATACCTCTCCCTTTCTACTCTGTACCCACAGGCAGCTTTCAGGGTCAAAGCACTGCTATAAGAAACATAAAAACATAATCTTTATTCCATGTTTCTATACTTGCTTGCAATGCAACACCAGAGTTCAGAAAATCCAGATTTCACTCAGGTGATAACCTGCTTGTGTTGACTTTTGCAGGATGCAAGGGTTAAAGGTTTTATTGTCTGCCAAGTTCTGCTTAGAAACCAGGATGAAAAGGTACAAAGAACATTAGATAAAAAGATTTTTTTTCCTCTCTGAGTACAGTCAGCCCTCCACATTTGCAAGTTTCACTATTGCGGATTTGATTATTTTTGGATTATTAGCTGTCACCTCTGCTGCCTCCCTATGCCATTTTTAATAGGTACTGCAAGCCTCGTGAGACTGAGAAACTGTGAACAAGGCTAGTAAGTCTATTAAAAATGGTGTGGGGCAGCAATGGAGGTGGCAGCAAGCCCCACGAGTCACCCACTGCTGCCTTGTGAAGGAACCTTGATGACGATCATACTTTTTTGTGTGTTAAATATGGTTTGGGAGGGCCTAAAGTTATTCATGGTTTTCCCACTTACAGGGGGGTCCTATGCTCCTAATCCTAGCGAATGTGGAGGGATGGCTGTATTAGAAAAGATGGTTTTGTTTTGTTTTTTTAATGGGAAGGAATTACTCAGAAGTCACATTTTAATCTTGAACTTACTCATACTGATTGCTTCTCTGATTGATGAAGTGTTTGATCCAGCGATAAACAGTTTTGCTGAAAATGAAGAACTGGATTTAATAAGGAAAGACAGCACCTACTGCAATGGTATAAATCTCAAATCTATTTTTTTTTAAGCAAACAAACTTGGTATATACTGATGGTGACTGCTTAACCATAGAGCACATCCTTTGCATGCAGAAGGCGCTATGTTCTGTCCCCAGCATTCTGCCAAAAACAGCACTCAGAGTAGGTAACACTAAGGAGCTCAAATAAAAACAAATACAACATACAAAATACAGCAGACTGAAACTTAAGTAAGAACACATCAGCAAAAAGAAACAACAGCATCCAACCTATTAGAGCCATTCCAACAATAATCTAACCTAACCTAAAGTCTTTGCTTGTCAGTAAAAGGATTCCTGGAGGGCAGACAGCCTCCCATAATGAGGAGTTCCACAAATTGGGAGTGATCACCAAGAAAGTACTCTTTCCCTATTCCCTCCTGAAAAATGTACCTCAAAAGGTGGCTAAACTAAAAGGTTCTTCTCTTGAAATGTTTAAACTTGGGTGAGCTTGTATCAGAGTCTACTTTAAATAACTTAAATCCAAGCTGTATAGGGCTTCCCAAGCTGTCACAGACCGGCAGTGAGTGCAACTCTTGTAACAAGGGAATCTTTGGCCCTTCCACATGATGACAGCATCCCAGTATGGGGATGTAAGAGGAGTGGAACTGTGACGATGCTTCTGCATGATGTCATCACCATCCTACCCTTCTCATGTTGCCAGCTGGCGCAATTGCAGGGTATATTATTGATGGGAAAAGTCTGACAAAGACCCCCTGATTGCACAAGCCTTCCGTTGCACCTGGCCATGCAGAAGAGCAGGAAGCATGACTGATGCGCTTCCTCCTCTACTGCAGCATGGGAAGAAGGCTGGCTGCAGTCTGGAAGGACAGAGCGTATCCCTCATGCTCCCTTCTGCAGGCAGCAGGTTGTGTGTGGAGAGGAGCGATGGGAATGCACTCCCATCCTGGCAGAGGCATTGCCAGGATTGTGACAGGACGATGCATGAAAGCGTCATCAACAGAAAAGGCCCTATACTACCTATAACCAGCTACAGGATTCTGGGCCAGCTACAGTTTCTAAACACTATTCAAAAGCAACTCTGTGTGGAGTACACTGTAATAGTTCGGGAAGTACGTAAGGCCTGTGTCACTGTATGCAAGCTCTGACACTTCTAGGAAGGGATGTACAGAAGTTAAAGTCCCCTAGCCTTAACTTTGCTAATATGCCCTTGACCACTGCCAAAAACTGAACCAAAGAGTACTCCCAACATGTGAACCTGAGTCTTCCGACGCACTATGATCCTATCCAATACAGGTTGAACCTCTATTCCCCAATCTGCTCTTTAAATGACCAGGAGCCCCTCTGTCTTATCTGGATTAAGGTACACCCACTTCCAGTCTATGACTGACATTTCTTTGGGTTTATATGGAAAGAAAGGCAGGAGTTGGGAGTCATAAGCATGCTCATGACATCAAATTCCAAACTGTGAATGACTTCTCATCATGATTTCATATATAAGTCAAACAGCATAGGAAACAATATGAGTGACACAACAGACCAATAGATATGCAGTCAAAGAGGAGTCCTCCAGAACCATTTTAATAGATGATGCTAAAGAATAAGCAGTGATACTAGCTAGACAGCCTTGAAGTTTTTGGGGCCAGGTAACCCAGGAAGTGGTTCTCATTGCTTTGTTTCAATTTAGGGAAGGGAGAAGAACTATAGTTTCTATTACAGAGCAGATTAGGACTTTTTTTTTTACAATCTGAAAGATATAGATAGAGATAAGATCCAAGTTCCCAAGACCCTACATTCTAACCACATCCTTCAGTATCTTAAAATCAGAAAATGCTTCTCAAAAGAAGAGATATAAGATTATATCAATCTGTCAACCAGCAACATCTAACAGATCTGTTTCTACAGGATATGATTGCTCAGTGGAAAATTTTTCTTTTTTTGTAATACCATAATTAACATATTTAATTAACAAACTTCCTAATATACACACTCTTAAAAAGCAAACGAGACTTTACACAGAATATTTGAGGCATATTCTTTGAAATGAAAAAAATACTATTTAAAGTAAACTGGAAAGTGCATTTCTCTATCCCTTCTCAGCCCCCATGACTGGGGGTGGGGGGAAACCATCATTCTGCGTCCAGACTAATTAAAAAAACCAAAAAGTCCCAAAGTTTGTTCCTGTTCTTACTAATTTCATTTTGGAGATCCATATATATTTTGCTTATCCCACAATATTTTCGGTCAGCTCCCAGTATGATCAGAGACTTTTTATACCTCCTCCCCAGGCTGATTTATTTTAATCCAGCATAAAATCAGAAAGAACATGAACAAAATCTTGGACTTTTCAATCATTCTAGATGTGCTCTCAGCAAGGAAATCTGGATTGCTTCAGCTGCCTCTTTGCTAAAGTTGGTTTCTCGTACAAATTCCATTTAGAAAGAAATCAACTTTTATCCAACAAGAATAAAAAACAAACAGCAGTTTTACAATTAATTTTTCTGTAAATAGCAATGTAATTATTCAAAGTAATCACTAATTATTCAAGTTATAAAAGGTTAGAAATAAAGTAGAGATTGAAATGAGGCTTATTATTCCCTTATGATAACATTTATTTGAACAGATATCTAGACAACCACTTTGTTAAGATGAAAAGCAAAACAAGCTGATAGAAGTGCCAGGAGGTGCAAAAGAATTTCATACAGATCATGTTAGTTCAAGTTCTTTTGAAAAACACAGATATGTGAGGGCTTATGGGGAAAAAATGGGGAGGCGGACAGTTCTTCCCCAGGACATTTTTTCTATTCTTCCTGTGGAAAAAAGTTTGGGACAATACAGAAAAAATTCCAATGATTTCTTTTTCTTTTGGTGCCAGTGAAATGCTCTCTAACACAAGGTTTTACTCACTCAAAATGCTAGGAATGGCATAGTATGAAGATCTATATGTTTGTCTGGCTACAAAATTGGAGAATGAGAATTCCTGTTTATATATTAGGCATTGTGACAGAGCCTGGGGGTATGGCCAGCAGAACAGCCCCAGTGACAGGTGGTCTGTCTGAGCAAAACCCAGCCCTAGTAAAAGGGAGGGGCAGTTAGCAAGACAGTAGAAGGCATATAAACAAGGAGCATGAATTAGATTCTTGCTTCCTTCAGGGATATTCTTAGAACTTTAAGTCAGAGTTTTCAGTCAACCAAAGGGGGGGTGCCCGAAAAGAGGGCTGTCTTCTCAGTGGCCTAGGGTGAGGCAGAGAAGAAACCAAACCACTTCTGAGTGGGTCAGAAAGTGGGACCCTGAGTTGGGAAATACACCTTTGTGCTAAGGGGAGCCAAAAACTTGCAATAATAGACTATTGAAGAGTGTAGTCTTTTCAGTGTTAAATTAAATATTGTAAATATTTATATCCAAGTATAACTATCAGTAGGCTATTAATTTACATCCAAACATTCTGCTAGGCTGGTATTTAAGAATGCTGAAATAGTAACACTTCATTTTGTTTATTGGGAAATATGTGGCTTCAGTTTTCATTTCCCCCCCTACATTTCAGATGGCAAAAGTTAAAATTTATGTCTCTAAGCAGTGGGGGTACAACAGTTTTACCCTTCTCTTCTGTACAGGGAATATTGTATTTTGGTTGTATAAAATAAAATAAAAAAATCACTGATTCCCAGTAAAGCAGGTTGGGGTGGGGGACTTAGAATTGTGGCAATAGTCTCAAAACAGTAGCATGAATATGGAACAGTTACCTAAATTTACTTGCCTATAATTGCTTTGTTTTCACAATTGCTACTTAGTCATGATATTGACACTATTGTCATGGTTGTAACTCCCCTCGCCAACTTACTTTACTGGGCATCAGCTGCATGGGGAATAGGAGGCCCATTCTACCAGCAATCAGAGCATGGGTGAATGACATTTCCATCAGGGGAAAAGTGTAGTAGTAGCACTCATCATCATCATCATCATCATCTAACAACACAATTGTAGGGCACCAAACTGGGGACAGCTGTTCTAGAAGACAGACATGAAAGCGACTGACTTCAGTTTGTATCCAGTTATTTATTTTCGTATCCTTCCAGTACTGTAATGGTAACATCAACTACTTAAAAAGTTTATTTGTATCACTTGAGGCTACAAGATGATTATATAGATTACTGCTTTGTACAGACATGTCAACGAATAATGATACAAGCAAAGCAGTGTCAAAAAGTGGTTTCAGCAGCCATAACATTACCTACATCACCTACATTTGCATGTAATGCTCACCATGGCTCAATTATGAAGATGACCATATGTGCAAATGCAACCAGAATTTTAAAAAGCTATTAAGGCATACAAATTTATCAGTCAGATAAGCAATTCATAAAGCAAGTATCCATTTCAATGAACTTCAGTTTTTATAGCAGATAAGCCTGCACCTTTGAACTATATGGGTTTTTTCATAAAAGCAGTAAAATAAATTATGTTGAATACTGTCTCTCACTCAGCTTCTGAACTCATTCCATCCTTCATATATCCTCAGAAGCCAATGACCCTGTACATTAAGATGGGCAACCTACAGCTTTCCAGAAGTTGCTGGATTGCAACACCTATCACTCCTAGCCAGCAGAGACAATTGTGAGGGATGATGGGAGTTCTAGACACAACTACTTCTAGAAGGCTGCACAATCCCCTGTTCTTGCTCTGCATCTAAAAAGCCTCCAAACCAAGATAGGGTTGACTCCATCAAAACTTTTTGGAGTCGAGCACACAGCTGAATTTACCTGAAACTTTCAGTTCTTCCCTTTCTTCAGAATTGATCTTTTCTATTGCTTGAGCTAGAGTGCAGTCAAGGACTTCTGGCATCTCCTGCAAATAAATATGTGACAGTCAGGAGGTTCCTACCATCTCAGTCCCTTTTAATACATCATTAGATACAAAAGGAATATAGAAGGCAGGCTCGAGCTTGCCAAAAGTCATTTTTCCATATTTGAAAACAGAACAGTTATGTGCTAAAATGTCCTGGACAGAAATTCTGCATCCTTTCTGCCCAAGACAAGTTTCATTTCTCCCCATTGGAGACAGCAATATCAGTCAGAAAAAGAGCAACGATGGTGAGGCTGACCAGTCTCAAACTCAAAACATGATGAAATCCTCTGGAAACAGGCTACAAGTTCTTTTTACATTATGCCTGTAGTCAGCCTCAGAGAACAGCTTTGAAATGAAATAAAATTTCAAAAATATTTTGGTTCTAATTTTTGGCTATAAAAAACACAAGAATTAGGCATGAGGATAAATTTGCACAAACTAATTAGGTTTTGGGCTACAGGCCTTTGGTTCAGTTCTAAGGAATGTGTCCAAAATTAAGATGGGCACATAAAGCCAGAAGAAAAAATTCAAACCATGGGAGAAAAGCAGGTTACTGATAAAAGTAAAATTTTAAAAACTGTTTTGTTTGTAGGATTAATGATGCCTCAATAACACAACAGTCCCAGTAACAAAACAGTCTCTGATAAGGTAAATGTCCTGCAGTGAAGGACCAATCTTTGTATCAGCAACTCTGTTGACTGAACTGGAGCAGTAGTCCTTGCAAGAAAAAGTGGTGCACCACCTACTGGTCTTCCTATCAACTGCCTAAATGCGGTGGGGGTGGTATGGCTCCTCTGTTGAATGGTGCCGATGTACATCAGGTGTTTTTGGTCAGCAGACCTTCTGTCAGTTTGAAGCTAGTGAAAAAATTATCTGCCACCATGTTTCATCCAGTGCAGAGATATGGTTCGATAAATGTAGTTGTCACACTTGTTGCTTTTCCACATCTCATAAGGGGAGGGAGGTTGTTTCTCTTCTGAAAGCCCTCCTCAGCTTCTCCATATTATATTTCAATCACAAAACAACATAAAATATACTGTGTGGGACCAAAAGTACCCCAATGGCAAAATGCAATAGATTAGTTTGGACAGCTGGCAAGGGGTTGGTCCTAAAAATGTATACATAGCAAGGGGCTGAAATTATGGGATGTTGTTTGAAACATTTTAAGGTGACGATGTTGTAAAATGTCTACCTTATAAGTCCTTGTTCTGTGTAAACAACATGGGGCTCTGGAGAGCTAAAATGCCCCATCTGATGCTGTTAAAGATCAATATAGATTTCTGTATTAATCAGTTTCTTCCAGCATGTTAAAAGCCATTCCATAGGGGCCCAAATATTTAGATCATGGCTCTTTTTGGAACTTGGAGGGGCTATTGAAGAAAGCGGCTGCAAAAACTTAATTTCCCTAAGTGGAACTCAGTTTGTGGTTTATAGAACTCAAGCCTTTATCATGGCAACCTATGCCCCAAGATAAAGCAAGTACATATCACTCTCAGCTGTTAATATCAAAGGACTGGAAACCCAGGTTATCCACCTGAACTGAGGAGCACATACTTGCTTCTTGAGTTTGAAAATCTAAATGAAGAAGTGTTATAAAGGGGGATAGTCTAGAGCAAAGTCCTGAGACAACTGACTGAGATGACAGGTGTTTTCCCAAAGACCAGAGGTTTTAACTGTAATCTTATGTATGTGAGCCTTTGGACACCTAACCTCATTTTGATGTACTTACCCACAATGTGGGTCTCCGCCAGGCAGATAAGGCAGTTTGTTAATGACTGGGATTTTATCTCAAATTAAAGCAATTCTTAAAATACTGCTTGGAGGCCATAAGCATCCAAGCACTCTATGCCTGGGCATGGTGGCAACAGTGAAGAATAGAGATGAAAAGAAGCAATGACAATAAATGAATTTGAAGAACAGAAGAAGAATGATGTACAGAACAAAGATGCTAAAAGCTGATGGGCATCCCTACTGAGATGCTGCAGCTGTGGTGAATGAAAAGTAATTGAGGGATTTGGCAGAAACTCACACAGACTTGCACAGTGGAGGAAGTTCCTGTCCAAAGAGGCTGTCTCCAGTTCTGGGAGGTTCCAGTGGTTTCTCCACAGAACCATATAAGTGAGTCAGAGTCCATAAAGAAGAAACTTAATTCTGTGAGTGGAACTCAGTTTATGTTCATAAACTTATAAGAACCTACATCCCTAGTAGAAGCCTGTATAGACCACTTATCCTAATTCCATAATTGCTGCAGCCCCTTTTCAGACTGCCAGGACCATCAGTGGCTAGCCATCTGTACAATCCCACATAAAGGTGACAAGTTTTCACAAATAATGCCAGCCCAAGTTCCTCAGGTTTCTGCTGTATGTGTGAACTCACTTTTAGTTCTAACAGCATCTCACACATTAAACTCGCATAAACGTAGGTGCAGCAGCTGGAATGAAAAAGACTTGCTAATTCCCATGATATAATCTGATCTCCTTCTCAGTGTGCATTTGGCCTTTTTGCATAACAAATGGAATATGAACATCTTTCATATCAGTGTTGAAGTGATGTTTGTGCCAACACATTTTTATTTGTGGAAGCAATATTATGTCTTTCCAGTAACCAATTTCAATTAAATAAAGACAAGAGACAAGTTGTGCCCATGGCAGGTAGCCAAACTGAAGCAGAACCAAAAACAGGAACAAAAGTTTAGTGAGCATTCTTTTGTATTCTTCTTTTTGCCAGCAGACTGGTTTCCATGAGCACACTGGGAAAGAAGCAATCCCACCCCTCAAGTACCATCCAGCAAATTCTGGGGAGGCTGCTGGGGAGAGGAAAAATCTGGGGAGAGAGTCCATTGTGTTAGCAGAAGACTACCAGCTTGACTTTGGATTTCAGCCTTTATTTTTTCCTTTAACAGATCTCAAACTGTTATCTGAAAGTCTCTGTTGAGTCTGAAAAGAACTGGGGGGGGCAGCAGAGGGGGGGAATCAGATTCCCACTTCAGAATAAAAGTTCACAAACACTTGTCGTGATATACTTTGATATATTTAGTGGCTCACCAAAACTAGAATTATCTTAAAGAATAAAACCAAGTTCTGGAGGAATTTATATTTTTGGCTTTGTACCAGAGTTTGGAAGAGTAACTTTTGAGGGATATGGCCAATGGTAATGCTCGCTGAGAGTTCTGGAAGGTCTAGTACGAAAAGTAACTTTTTCATGTTCCAGCCTCTATACTCTGGCCTCTTCAACAGTCTGTACTAGTAAGTATTCGACAAGGAATAGACTAATGGCTTGTCCTCTTTATGATGAGAATCTGATCACACAACTTAGAGATTCATCTATTTTAGACTGATAAATGTGTTTCCCTACTTTTACTAAATCAGGTGAAAATATATACTCACAGAACATAATTTTGTGATTAGTTATGAAGTGCTTTCTTTTCTCTGATTTGATTTCTTCTTCAATTATAATACATGTCTCTGATTGCATACTAAAACTAAGAAGTATAAATACAATAGTTATTTAAGTACTAGGCATCTAAATATTTAGTACTGTATTTCCTTCTATCTTCTTGAATGTTTCATAGTACATACTGTTTCAAAAATCCTGGATTCATTCGCCAGTTCCATCCTACCATGCAAATTAGTATTATAAACAGTATGTCTTATATTTTCTTATAGTAATCAGAACTGAATGATTGGGTTATCCATGCCAGACTAGTTACCAAAGCTTTATTGGTCTGAATTGGAACTAAACTGGAACAATTTCAATTGTAGCTGAACCTCACATAGAACTGAACCCAAAGAAAATATAACAGTTTGATTCCCTGGAAGGAGAATTTTTTTTTTATTATTTTATTTGTTAAGGAACAGGAAAAGATCATTTACCTGCATTAGATCTGGGCTGATCTTTGAACTCCATTCATTTAAGGTTTTCTGAATGCAATCTCGCAGCTGCAAAGCAATATTTACATTATTTTGCAAGTCTTAGTTTCTTTTATGCAACAGAATGAGACAGAAAATTCAATGCAATATCAGAGATGTACATACATTGCTGACAGATTAGGGTATCTTTCACACTGCACAGTTAACAGCATTTTGAAACCACTTTAATTGCTCTAGCTCCAATCTATGGAAACCTGGGATTTGCAGTTTAGGAAGGGACATTTAGGAATTCTTGTCCAGAGAACACCTCATCAAAATACAAATTCCCAGGATCCTATAGGCCGTTGCCATGGAAAGTCACACAGTATCAAAATGCTGTAATTTCCCTGTTTATACTTTAACCTGTTCCCTTTATTCTTCTCACCTCTCCCTTTGTCACTTTGTCTATGTAATTATGCCAGCTATTTACCTAATGCCTTGCTTAATGATATAGTAACAATTCTAGACATTAAACAGTGAATCTGTAAAAGTGAATCTGGTGAATTGGGTGTCACACATAGGCCCTTTCCGCACCTTACCTTCTTCCAGTGCTGGGGTGCGGGGATCGCGTGAGCAGCCTCCGGCAAGAGACTCTCACATCCGGGGTCCTTTGGCTCTGCACAAGCTGCCTGCTTGTGCAAGAGCTCCGTCTCTTCCTTCCGCAATGCAACCTGGGACCTTCCCAGGCTGTGCTGGGGCAGGAAGCGTGACTGGCGTGGCTCCAGAGGCTCCGCACACCAGGTAAGTGTGCATGGGGCTCAGAAGCAATGTGCAATTGCTCACCATTTTCAGCTTCTAGCCAAAAATGAAAAGGTGCACGATTGGCCCCTGCTGGCCCCTGGAGCATTGCGTGATTGTGAATGTGTCATGCAGATCACTCCTCACAATCACACGACGCTCCAGGCCCTCTTTCGCATGGAAAATGCTGTGCGAAAAGAGCCATACGCCGGGATACTAAATGTGCCTGAGTAAACTAGTGTGTGTTGAATCATCTCAAGGTATACAGCATCTTTCATGGGTGGGGAAAAGGCCCAAATCACTCAAAACCAACGAACTGGAGAATTCCAATGCTATGATTTCCTCACAAACACATAGGACTAGTAGACTGTGGGGAGAACGGGAACCCATGACTCACTATGGGAACTAGCATTCCAAGTATATACTCTTGCTTTAAAAAGAAGGAGTGACTAATCCACAGTGTGGTGTAGTGATTTGACTGTTGGACTATGACCCTGGAGACCAAGGTTCAATTCCCCACTCAGCCATGGAAACCCACTGGGTGACTTTGGGTGTGTCACACATTCTCCGCCCCCAAAAAACTCTGTGATAGGTTATCACAAGCTGGAAATGACTTGAAGGCACACAACAACAATCCACCAAGGCTCGTTTAGCCCTTCATTCTTCATTTGTCAGAAAACCTGCAAATCAAGAAAAGGTACTACACTATGGATGAGAAACATATGATCCTCTAGATTTCTGCTGGACTACAACTCTCATCATTACTCACCATCTGCTATGCTTGTTAGGACTGATGAGAAATGCAGATCAAAAATATCTAGAGGCTCACATGTTCTCCACCTCTCACTGTTCAGTCCCCTGAAAACTGGGCAGTTATTCACCAATGGACTTTGTCCTCTTTCCCCCCACATCTTATTTAAATTCCCTACAGGCATTTATTTGTACACTATTTCTTTCAATCTAGCCCCTTCTAATGGGAAAAAAATAAAGAAGCTTCACATTTACTTCTGACTATCACTGAAATTTGCATGAAGGCCAGATTGATGCTGACCGGTAAAATCAATTTACTTTCTCTATTGGTATAGCTCAAGGCAACTTTGGGTTCAGACTCAATGAACAGTGGCATCTTCTCTTTAAAAAACAAAAACAAACCTGAGAAGTAGACTTTCTTCCCTGATCTTGCATTTAAGTGAGCGCTAATGGTGGAATGACTGTTTACATCTAAAATATAAAAGTCAAAGTTTGTCTGTTTGTCTGTGTCGGGTGAAGCCCTCGTATGATTGGCTGTGTCAGGCAAAGCCCTTGTATGATTGGCTGCCTAAGAAGATTCTATGGAATCCTAGGGTTTGCAGTTTAGGGAGGGGCCTTGAAATTCTCAGCCAGAGAGCTCTTGGCCGTCAATCAACTATCACTGTCTTGAATAGGCGAGTTGCTATGGAGATGAGGCCTAGCTGCAAAGAGGAGGACGCTATTCCCTCAGGAACCCAACCTGTATATGTTAATAACTGTATTCAGATTGGATTGGGGAATATAAAGAAAAGTTACAGGTACTGGACAAGACAGTTTGGGGAATTAGAGGCACAGGATCTCAACTCTTTCTAACAAGTATCACCTATGAGAAAATAAAATCCTGGGCAACGCCGAGTATATAGGCTAGTGTGCTATAAATCCCACCCTCCTGGTAAAACAGCAAGCTTTAAGTTTACAGATTTGTGAAAGAGTGTGTTGATTAATCATTGTGGAACAATCGTAATAAGTGAAGGACAAACCCTAAGCCCATTAAAAGCATATCTGTGTATTTTATTAATAGTTGTTTTGGTTCTGCAGGCTAGCATAATATGGAAAAGAAAAATATTAAATACGGCTTCCTTCTAGAAAAGAGCGGTAGCATTTTTCTGTTGAATCAGAAGTTGATCCACATTCTCTTTAAAATTACACACTGGCACCTTTTAACTGAGATTTTGGTGCTATGCAAACATATTTAAATTTAATCAAGTTAAAACTAGTTTAAACTATTCACTGTTCTTTTGCCAATTGACGGCCCAAATATATAGGATTTCCTGATTCTGGATAGCCTAATGGTCCATTGAGTACAATGAACACTCACAGGCAAAGTTTTTGGTTTATCTGGCTGGTTTTCCCAGCTATTTAAAGCACTTCAGAAAATAAGTGATTTTTGAGTGTTTAACTTTGGAGAATCCCTTCCACACTGAGCAGTCTGCTGGGGGCCCTCTGACCACTGACAATAGAACTCTGGCATGTTACAAAGGATTCTGGGACATGCTGTAGGATGCACACTCTTTTTGCATAGAGTACAATTAGCATGATCTTGCATGAACAGAGTATATGACCTAGCACCCTCCCAACATATCACACACTTTGCTATACATGAGAGATCTGGTACCGTAGTGGAGAGGAAGCACCCGTCCATTACCAGTATTCACAGTGAGAATATACCATTATTCACAGGATTCTTTGGGTCCCAGTATAAAAACTGCTGGGTTAGAAATAATGATATAGTTTGAAATGAAGCACACAGAGAGCAGAAAGGAACAGAAAACAGAAACCGATGCCTCTGGCAATTGCTTGACAGGTTGGGGCCGGATGAGCGTGTTCTCTGCTTGTTGTGGGAGAGGCAGAAAAGCTCCCTTCAAGGAAATGAGAGCCACAGGCTGGGCTGCTAAAAGCTCATTTCTATTAATTCATTACAAGTTTGGACTGGAATTTGTGAACACAGAATTACAATGTAAAGTAACTGCCGCAACATTACTAGGAACAATACATACTAATTTCATATGCCAGATTCTACAGATTTTGTGAAGTGTTGTACTCAGTTGCCTTCCTTTTACTGGAACAGCTCTCTAATATGAGAAATGTAGGTAGAAAAAGGGAAGGTAGGTATAGGTGAAATGCAAGTGGACACTAGGCAGTAAGGAAGGTAGGTCACAACTCCTTTCTTTTTCACATTTATAAATATCAATTGTCCGCTTATACTACTTTGCAAAGTCCATTTATGACTAGCCTTCTAGGACTGCGATTGTGCAATTTGTCTTTTCTTCCTTTCTGCTTTCTTGATTTGTAACATTATATTTGTGAGGGCTCACCGTTGAAAAACTGTTGTTGTTGTGTGCCTTCAAGTCATTTCTGACTTATGGTAACCCTAAGGCAAGCCTATCACTGAGTTTTCTGGGGCTGAGTATGACACACCCAAGATCACCAGTGGGTTTCCATGGCCAAGGGGGGAAACGAACCATGGTCTCCAGGATCATAGTTCAGTGCTCAAGCCACCACACACACTGGCTCTACTGAAGTATATATCTGTGGAGTGGTCTAATGGAACAAGGGAGAGAAACATTGGGTACTCATGCACCAGTGGGCAGAATGTTACTTCTTATGTTCTGTATTGAAATGTGTGCCAAAATCCTTCAACCTTCTTCAAAAATTACAAATATTAATACCTGCTGTGCTCACAGTAAAGGAATGCCTATTTTTTCATTTTCACTAAACACAAGAGGTCTTTACATCTCAGGCAAGTTTCTACTAAGGAGCTGTCAAACATAATTTCATTACTACCTCAGAATGGCATGGAGCCTATAGTTTGCAAAACAAAGCTCCCAATCCTTATAATCTATGTTGTAATATAAAGAGGCAGCTGGCCCTACAGATATTCAGGATTATAAACTCAACCTCACCATTAGAATAATACTAAAAACACTAGTACTTAAATACATTATCTAATAGGTGAAATTGTTGTTTCTGTTATTGCTGTTGTTGTGTGCCTTCAAAGTTCATTTCTGACTTATGGCAACCCTAAGGCAAACCCATCACAGGGTTTTCTGGGGCAGAGAGTGTGTGGCACACCCAAAGTCACCCAGTGGGTTTCCATGATCAAGGGGGGAACTGAACCCTAGTCTCCAGGGCCATAGTTCAATGCTCAAACCACTACACCATAGTGGTTCTTAATAGATTAGATAGATTAGTATTAGTAGGTCTTTCTTTCTGAGAGGACTCCAAGAAATTTAAGTTGAAGTACTGCCACACACTCATAGTGTTTTTGTATGAGCATGTGATATGCAGCCTACTTACTTATTTTCTTTTCATAAATATGGAATGGAGACTATGTTGCTAGAACTTGGCCACAGTGGTTCATGCACTGGCAATTTCTTGAGCAGACTACTTCAACAAGCTCTACATGGGACCATCCTTGGGAAGCTGCAGGTATGACAAACAGCAGCCAAACTGTTGGACCAGGTCATGACACAGGAACCATATAAGAGCAGTCTTAAAGCAATTCTGCTGGCTGACAATATACTTCCAGTCTGAATTCAAGATGTTCGTGATGACATTTAAAGTCCTAAATGGCTTGATAGCCTAATATTTGAAGAAGTGCCTCTTCCTATATGCTGTAGTCCAACAACATTTAGAGGGCTAACTCCTACTCCTGTCATACAATAATGTAAAATGCACAAGCTAATCCTACAGGTTTGAATAGATTTTATTGATTAGCAAATTCTTGAAATGATGCACAGTTTTACTAATCCATTTTTAGATGGTTAGAAAAGTCGCAACTTCCAACAACACCACTTCAGAGCTCACATTCTGCCAGTAAGACCTGGAAACGCAATATGATCTCATTCTATAATTACAACCAGGGTGAAGCAAGGAGGTTTTATTGATACATGTTAAAACAAGGCGCAAGCTATTCAGATTTTAAAGCTAAGTGAAAATTGTGTTGAGTGAACAACATCTGGGGAGGATTTAATAAAAGGGATCCCATGAATTAAATCTTAGCACTGCAGGTTTTATTTTAAATAACCAAACAACATTAATGACTTAAAGCACAACAGCCTGTCTAACTCAAAGGCATTTGCTGATAAACTTTAACAGTTTGTTAACTAAGTTAATGCTTGCCATGATTGCATAAACTGGCCACTACTCATACTACCAGCATGCCTTCAGTTTACAGAACTGAACAGTTCTTTCTCAGGTCCTGTTTCTAACAGTAGCTTTTCCGTCCCAGCGCATGCTGATTAACATCCTTATCATCTGCACTCGTGGGCAGAGGGCCCTTGCAAAATTTCACCAGCATTTCAACAATTTTATTTCACCATACATTTGAGCTGAGACCAGACCACACCACAAGACACTACCGAGCAACTATGAAATGGCCATCTTAAACTGACTATACAAATGTTGTCCCCTAGGATCTATCACATGCATTAGCAGCAGAAGGCAACTTAGATTTCAATGCCATACAATGAGTGAAAACTAATCAACAAAGTCCAGCAGGTAACCAGGAATATGGGCCCAGAATATTACTGGTTGAGAATTTAAATGTCTTCCCTAAACAGAAAATCCACAGAATGGAACCATGGTAGTTAAAGTGGAATACGGTGCTACGGCTGTGTAGTGTGACTTATACTGTGTGTGTATGTAATAATACCATGTGTGTACAATACCTACAAATATCTAAACATGGAATAACATTTCCTGCATTTAATGAAATGGACTTCAACCCATAATAGCTTTTATTATTCCAACTGCGTTAATCTCTATAGCGCCACAATAGTTTGCTGTTTTTGCTGTAACAGGCTAGCATGGCAACCCCTCTAAACTCAAAGTTGTTGGTTTCACCAGCTGTCTTCATGATTAACTGTTAAAAACTAGATTTTTTTTTTCCATAGGGGGAACTCTTCCTTGTAAACTCACTTGTCTACAGAACGTGATTTAGAAAAAATAAATGAAACCACAGTACAAGTCATTGCAAAAACTGATTCCTTTGACAGGAAACATAACATTGTGGGTATTTTGTTTGTCAAAAACAGACATCAGGGATTTTTTTTAAAAAAAAGATTTCCAGGGAACAACCTTGTTCTGCAGCTTCAAAAGGATATCATTTGACAGAACACAGTAAACATGATGGATTTGGACAGGACTATTAAGAGAAAACGAAAGGAATATAATATGACAGAGTAACATGGGACAGATTTTTTAACTGAGAAGCAACCTATAGTGAAAAGCCAATGCCAAGGACAGTCTTATAATAATAAAGCTCCTAAACACACTCTCACAGATGAGTGAACCAAGGAGGAAGTAAATCAGTAACCAGGGAGACCTCCATTCACCTCCACCCTGATTCCCTGGGGAACCGCCACTGCCTGCTGCCCTGGCAACTGATCCTGGAGAGCGACCAGAAAGGATTTTAGAGCCAGGGTCTGGGATGTAGGTGTTGCCGCCTCCTTTGATTTACTGGCGGATGCCGCTGCGGGATTTTGCTTTCAAGTGGGGAAGTTTTCTACGAAAAACGAAGAGGAGGAATACGGTCAAAGGCTGCCGGCTCGACCAAAGAAGAGCCCTGTCTCTGGAGTCTGCTGTGCGAAATACTTAAGGGAACCGAGATACCGGTCTCCGCAGTGGTGCCAGGGAAGAAATCTAAATTTTAGGCATCCTTTATGGGAAGGCGGCAAAGTCAATCCCTAGTTGGGGGGAAAGAATTTGGTGCGCACATCAACCTGCCGTCGTCCCCCTCCCAGTCTAAGGCCATTTCCGCACTAGCCTGTTATAGCGCGATGATTCCACTTTCAACCTCCTCTGGCATCCTGGGGTTTGCAGTTTCGGGAGGGGCCGGCCGGCCCCTCCGAAACTGCAAACCCCAGGATGCCAGAGGAGGTTGAAAGTGGAATCATCGCGCTATAACAGGCTAGTGCGGGATCTCCCCCGCCCCGCCCCCCCTCGCCCCCGCCGCTCTCACCTCTTCGCTCGGGGTGGCCGGGCACTTCTTCCGCAGGCGGCCCCAGTTCAGCAAGTTGCCCGTCTGCAGGTTGAGGGTGCCCGCCCGCCCCAGCAGGACCCCGGCGCTGCCGCCCTCGCTCCCCATGCGTGCCTGCGGGCGGGCGCTTGCGGCGGGTGAGGGACGTCCACGGACTCCGCTCCCGCGGGGACCTCGCGCTCGCCTGGGAAGGACCGGAATGGAGGCGAGATCGGAGCCGAGGGCGGGCGGGCTGGTCTCCCAGGGAGGAGGAGGAGGCGGCGGCGGCGGCGGCGGCGCGGGGGAGGATGACTAAGCGGAATGAAAAGTGCTTTGTCACCGTCGCCGGTCACATGGTGCGCGGAGACAATAGGCGAGGCGGCGGGAGGGCCACCGGAGCGAACGGGGGGCGGGAGCTGGGCCGGGAAGCGGGGCGGAAGAGAGGACGCGGGAGAGACGGGCGCCGAACCAGCGGGGCCTCTCCCCGTCCGCGCGCGCCGCAGGGTCCCCCGCGTGCGGCAGACGGCAGCCCCTTTGATCCCTGCTGAGCTAGAGACCCGGCAGAGCCTCCGCGCCAACGCGCATGCGCCGGCCGTCAAGGAGCATGTGCCGTGTGACAGCCGAGGTTCGCGCGCCCTCCCCCGCCGTTCTCAAGGGGACGGGAAATGTTTTTGAGCAGCGCCCTCTGCCGGTCTTCGAGGGCTTTACCGCTGCCGCATAGAAGCCTTTGCCCTCTCCTCCGAATATGGATTTTTGGCCATTTCCGCACGAGCCTGTTAGAGCGCGATGATTCCACTTTCAGCCTCCTCTGGAATCCCCTCCCGAAACTGCAAACCCCAGGATTCCAGAGGAGGCTGAAAGTGGAATCATCGCGCTCTAACAGGGTCGTGCGGAAATGGCCTTTGTCCCGGGCGATACCGGCGAGGAAGCGGCGTGTGTGTCTCAAAAGGAGAGCCTTACTCCACCCCATGGAAGTTTCCTTCAGTCCTGAAATGTCTAACGCTGCCATAACTTACAACTTAAGTTGCCCATTTAGAAGGACCCAAAGAAAAGGCAGAGGGAAACTTCCCAAGGGAATGAGAGCCCAGCAAAGGCAGGAGCTCTAGGCCTGAGTCAGTTCAATGTCTCCCTCTCTGTAAGGCTACACATTTGAGGGCTGAAGAAAAACTTCTTTTTGAGGACAGTATTTTCATGGGAGGGGACAGTCTTGGTGTTATTAATTACATCCCCCTCACACCTCAGTCAACATGGATGGAGATTATGGGAGTTATAGTCCAAAACATCTAATGAGGACCAACTTGCCAACTTTGTTCTAAGAGAAAACATTGTGCCTATGCAAGGTGAAGCAGATTTTGGATATTAGGAGAGGACAGCACACAACAACAACAACAACAATCTATATAATTATTCATTGTTGTTGTTCCTACACGTACATGTGAGAAAGTAACTGAGAACTGGGTTTTTTTTCCCCCTATTATATCTGTTGTTTTGTGCCTTCAAGTCATTTCCAATTTACGCAACCTATCATGGGGCTTTCTGGGGCTGAGAGTGTGTAATGCACCCAAGGTCGCACAGTGGATTCCCACGGCCCAGCGGGGAATTGAACCCGGGTTTCCAGGGTTGTCGTCCAATGCTGGCTTCATACCCTGCCACAAAAACATCTCTCCTCCAGTCTCCTCCAGTCTCACAGTATTTTCTTGATCATCTAGAAGAGTTCTATATGACTTCCAAACCTGTCTCTCCATGATATAATCTAATCGCTCTAAAGCAAAAGCTACTGCCTAATCACTGGCTCTTTGTTGTATCTTCTATGTAACCAACCAAAATATTAAGATTCAAGATGGTCTATACAATGGTATTAATCTCTTTTCACATCTATACAGCCTAACCTTATAAAAATAACATTATTTTGCACAAATGTGGGTGCGTTTAAGTTCCTACTCCAGACTAAGTGGGAACAGGATTGAGCTTTTACATCCTAACGTATTAAATATAATGAAAAACTGATAACATTTTGCATGGAATCCCAGAATACTGATGTATGAATCAAAAGGAACATATTTATATTCTACACTTGGCATAACAAATCCTCTCTTTTGTGTGTCTTCCATGTAAATTAAGCTGTGCCAGTGTCTGGAATTTGCTAGTGTAAGCTTATGTTTATCACTGTCTATTGGTCTCCAATAATAGCTAACAAAATGTTGGCTGCATCCCAAAAGGCTGAAGCTAGAATAGGGAAGATGATAAAAACCAAAGCTCTACTATCAGAGACATAATCTTCATTCTAACTGGGCACACAATCTGTTTCTTTTTTAGGGTTAACGTCTGAATCTGAATTTTTAGAAAAGACTCAGGAATTTCCTTGCAAGCCTGTGAAGTGGTTTTGTATTATACACTAGAGGTTTTCCCTGACAACTTAGTAGGTGTGTCCAGCTCTACCATTTGGAAGCTACTGTCTAAATCAGATTTACTATATATGCTGGTAAAACTCATTTCAGACTTGGGATATCCCAAGCTATCTAGGGAAGCAGCACGATTATTTTATTTCACAAATGTTTATAGCGCATATGCTTTCTTTTAATCTGAGTTTCAAGGAGGCCAACACCTTACACAGAACAATCATATCTCATCATGGATAGAAATAATAAAACAGTAACAAGCGGTAACAATTCAGAAGTAAAAGAAATCAATAAAACAGATGAAGATACCAATAGGAAGAACAGAGATCCCCAGAATTATATTGAATTTATCATTTAATGATAAATTCAGTATCATTCAAAGACAGAAAGAATAGGATGGGTCTTCGTTCAGCACATGAAAAACAACAACAAATATCCCAAGGTGCCCATATCCGAGAGACTAATTCTAGTGTTGGTATCACCATCAGAAAAGCAACGTGTGTAACCTTAGAAAGCAAGTTAATTGAAGACTAAATCTAAAACACAGATATCAGTGCTGTAATATGTATGCAATGAAAGCATAATCAAATTCTATCCTCTGAGGAAACTATTGCCATTTCTGCACTACACTGTTATAATGCTATTATTCCAACTTCAACTTGCTGTGGAATTCTGGGGTTTGTAGTTTACTGAGGCCAAAGAGCTTTTCTAAATGCCCCTCCCTAAATTGCAAGCCCCAGGATTCCATAGGATGTTGAAAGTGGAATAACAGCACTATAACAGTGTAGGGCGGAAATGGCCTAAAAGATGTGGCAGAAGACCCACTATACCAGCAGAATTTAAGATACATCATAAGCAGAAAAGACAGTATAACACTTGGATCAGCACCCAAGGCCAGATTAGGTGTTTAGCGGTTATTCCTTAATTACAGTCTCTTGCTGGGGAGACTCTAGTTTAGATGTCTGAATAGCAGTAATACTTACTGAAGTTAACAATTAACAAGGTAAAAGAAACAGAAAATATAAAAGGTATATTTTACTCCAACACTTCCCATTCTATCCACAAATCCAGATGTACCCAAGGAAGTACTTTGGCTTTACTCAGCATCAGTGAGTATTCAATCCATGATAGCGTGATGTAGTGTTTCCATGCATGGTTCTCGAAGAGTTATAACTTGAGAGCTACCCAATAGGTCCACCAGCAGCAGTTGAGATGCACTGTGATAAGAGGACTAAATACAGGACATGGGGGCATTTCAGTACCTTGTTCCAGCAAGAAGGCAAATCATATATATAGGGTCACTGCAGTAAGGAAGTCAAGAGGTGGCAAAGCAAGAGGACTTCTGGGACAGTAAAAGGGTGCTCTTCCCATTTTCTTGATTTCCCAAGCCAATAGGAATTGCTAAAGCACAACCTAGTAGTAAAAGCTGGATTTTCATCCAGCACTGAATACATAGGAATGCAATACATGACTCAGTGATTCCCTTTTCCAAACCTGCTCTTGGATCTTGTCTTCACAAAGGAGAGGAATTAGAACAGCTCAGTCTTTCCCTGACCAGACCTACAACACTAGTTCTCCAAAGGCTGCTTGACCTGATTTAGAGCAACATGCAACATACTGAGAGTTCTAAATTCAATTTTGTTCCATTTAATTTTGCTCTTTTTCCCCCAGTTCTGACAAGTTCATTATTTTTTCTCCTTAACATCTTAGTATCATTAGTGTAACAAAATATTTTGTTTTATAATGGTATTAACATTGTGTGTATGTGCCCATTTTGATTTTTTGCTTGCAAGCTACTTTGTGCCCTTGTTGGGATGGAATAATTATTAATTGAGAAGACAGACAGACAGATATAAAGCTTCTTCTCCTTCTTTTAAAAATGACAAGTACAGAGGTTGACTTACAAGTAGAAAACCAAGAAGCTGCTGCCAGCCAGCTTATGGTCCAGTGGTCCAGAACAGCTCTGTCAGGGAAGGGCTTCATAACAGATGCCTAGGGCCCTATCAGCAGAATGAACAGGCAGGCCCCAAAATGTGGCACAACATGCTTGCTGCATTTTGAAATAAGTGAAGTATGCATTACCATCTATTCTCTCCTTTCTCCAGTTCAAGCCACTGTGTCCAGACTTGAAAATTACCTAAACACAACACTGCTGGTCTGACTCTTTTATATAAGAATTACGATCATTTACTTTTCAGAGGGAAAAACATGTGAATTGGCTGTCTGTATGAACAGGGAGTGTCCATGTCACACAGGACATTACCTAGTAGGCAAGGATGGAGGGAGGATGTGCCTGCTCCTCCGTCACACAACAACTGTTGCCATCTGAGTAAATTTCTGAACTGGTCCCAATAGTGTTTTGTAGCATGGTATACTGGTGTTTCAGTCTAAATACTCTAAAGATACCAGATCGTGTCTGATCTTGGAAGCTTAGCAGGGTCAGCTCTTGTTAGCTCTTAAATGAAAGACCACCAATCAATACCAGGTGCCGTAGGCTATATTTCAGAGGAAGAAACTGGCAAAACCACCTCTGAATATTTCTTGCTTAAGAAAACCCTATGAAACTCATGGGGTTACCACAAATAAACAGGTGACTTGAAGGCACATACACACACAGTGAAGTTTCCAGAGGTGTAGTAGTTATATCCTGTTTCAGCAAAACCAGAACAGAAACTTTTGGCATTTTAAAGACAACAATAAATTTATTACAGTATAAGCTTTCATGGACTACAGGCCACTCCTTCCGATGCATAAACTGTTTGTTGTTGTTGCTGCTGTTGTTGTGTGCCTTTAAGTCTTTTCTGACTTACGGTAACCCTAACATGATCTTATCATGGGATTTTCTTGGCAGAATTTGTTCAGAAGGGGTTTGCCATTGCCTTTCTTTCAGGTGAGAGACAGTGTCACCCAATGGGTTTCCATAGATTAACAGTGTACTTGTACGACACTCAAACTGTACCATGCTGGGTCTCTGCCTGAGTTACTGGTATAAAGGTATATTCATATGCTTCAGAGTGGGGATTAAAAACAATGAGGTTGCTGGCTGTTGATTATAAGTATGAAGAAGAGAATCTCATCTTCTCCATTATAATGTCCATCACTGCTCCACATCACATGTTTAATCAACACACAATTGGAATTGCCACATAGGCTTGTAATGACTAATTAACAATTGACAGTGACCATTTACAAACCAATTGTTGGGTGATAACATAGGTCTCGTTGCATTAGTGAGATGTTTAGCCAATATAGTTTGATTTGAAGGTGTTCAGTGTTCAAGCCATGGGAGATGGATCTCAACTTTTGGATGAGTTGTTCAGCAGTCTTCTCCTGGAACCTCTCTTTTTCTTTTATTCAAGAACAAACATCTTGAGATCACTGACAATGTCATGAGGAAGTATTCTCTAACTTGTTTTGAATATATTTTGTGTTGCTGTTATGTGCCTTCAGGTTGTTTCCAACTTATGGGCAATCCTAAGGGAAACCTACCATCGGCTTTTCTGGGGCTGAAAGTGTGTGACATACCCACGGTCGCCCACTGGGTTTCCTTGGCTGAGCAAGGAAGTGAACATTGCTCTCTGGGGTTGTAGTCCAGTGCTCAGACCACTACACCAGGTTGGCTTGAATATAATTATATCTGGTAAAAAAAACAACAGAGACTTATGGTGCCTTTAAGACAAGAAATTTTTATTTGGGTTAAGTACTCCCAGCTTTCCCAGATGCACTGAATCATCAGATCCATTTCTGCTGTCATATTTGTGTAGAGAAGTGCACATCAGGCTATTTGATGTGGGGAACCAGTGCATTTTCTACCGTTGGCTACAACTGCTCTTTTCTTCCCTGAAAAATTTCCAGGAACTGGCAATCAATGGCTCAGGAACTGGCCCTAGTCCATGGACTACTGACTTTCAATAGAACTGGTGCAGCAACAGAGTTCTGGATTTCCTTCTCTGCTTTTAAGACAGTCCCTTTTACTCTACTGGGTTGCTGGGAAGATATCATAGGATTGGGGGAAAAGACCGTGCATGGTGCCTGATCTCTTTGGAAGGGAAATGATTCTTACTGCCATTACAAAAATGCTTTTAATAACAGTGGTGACTAAGGGTGTTGATACTGCTCTTGCAGTCGTTCAAATTGCTTGCAGGGTGTCTGCTGCCCTGAGAGCCCACGCTAAAGGCTGGAGGTAGACGCGCTCCACTCCAATCGATCAAGAAATAAGGTATTGTTGCAGAAGTACCGAGACACAGAGACCACAGAGTTAGGAAAAAGAGTATATTTATTACGTGCGGGCTATTGGTGGGATCTCTCCCGAAAAACCAAAAGCCCCGTTCAGTGGTTACACAGATTCTTATAGATTCGCTTCGCAAAAGCCTCTCCCTCGGACACTCTGGCACAACCCCCTCCAAGCTTGCAATTCAGCACAATCCCAGTTCCCATTGTCAAGGCTCCTGCTGACATTCCAAGACATAGCATTCTGTACATCGTGACCCTCCTGATAGCTAACAGGAACTCTCTCCATCTGAAGTAGCCTTGACAAGTTCAGCAATCTGCCGGGATGACATCTCATGACATTTCACATACATCCATTTCTTTTACAGTAGATTCCTACTTATTTAACTATCGGCAATGCATAGCTGCTTCAGTATCAGCGGGGTGGTGGATCTATTCTGGGTTTTAAAGGATTTACCCAGCCTGCTGAACTCTGTCTTCAAAATAGGTCGAGCACCTCGTGCGGTTGAAAACTCCGGGTGGGCTCCCCCGACATCAGCCCCACTCGGGCCATTTCCGCACTAGGCTGTTATAGCGGGATGATTCCACTTTCAACATCCTCTGGAATCCTGGGATTTGCAGTTTCGGGAGGGGCCGGCCGAAACCCCTGGATTCCAGAGGAGGTTGAAAGTGGAATCATCGCGCTATAACAGGCTAGTGCGGAAATGGTCTCGGTGTCACCGGCCGTTTTTCTTAGGTATCACATGGGATGTTTCTTGCTTGTGGGTCGCCAACTTTTATAAAGAGAGAGGGACGGCAGATCTTGTAAACAGGAGGGGGAAACCTAGACATACGTGTCAGCTGAACCGGGCGGTGGTGGTGGCGCATTCTCACGTTGCGCCTTGGGCAGCAGGCGGGAACGAACGCCCACCCGGAATGCAGACGCCCACCTCGGCGCGCACGGGGCGCAGAGGCGCAACGAGGGGCCGCGCGGGGACGCAAAGGCCATTCCCACCGCGCCCCGGATCTCTTGCCCGCTTTGCTGCTGAGGAACCGGGCGCATCCTGCCTGCAGGCGGCCGCCGGGGCCGGAGATGCGGGAGGGAGGGAGGGAGGGAGCGAGGGAGGGATGGGGCGCGGGCTCGGCGGAGCGCAATGCTGCTCCCACCCGGTCCCGGTCTGGACGCGCCCTCCCGCTTCCCGGCAGGTCTTCCTTCGGAGGCGGGGGGGAGGGAGTCTCCTGATTGGCCGAAGGACCTGCCGGGGCCCCCAATTAAAGTGCAGCCGCGGCGCAGTGGGGAGGAGGAGAGGAGGCGCCGCCGCCGCCGCCTGAGCCGCTTCCATCCCCAGAAGGGGCTGCCGGAGCCGGGCGGGGAGAATGGGCAGCCGCATCACGTTCTTCGAGGTGGGTGTCCCTGCTCGGAGGGAGGGAAGGAGGGAGGGTGGGGCGCGGGGAGGCGCAGCGGGGCCGGGACTCCGGGGGAAGCCGGGCGGCCGGAGCTGGCGGGAGGCGGTGTTGCGGGGGAGGGGGGACGTCCACGGGGTGCGCGCGCGCTCTCGCTCGCGCCTGCTCTCGGGCTCGGGTCGCCTGGGCTGCCTGCTCTGTGGTCGGGGTCTCTTGAAGGCGGGGGGGGGCGAGCGGGGGAGGAAGAGCAGCAGGGCCCCCCCCCTGCTGCATTGGAGCGAAGGGGGAAGACCCACCTGGAACTTCCTTCCTAGCAGGAGATGATGCCACGGAGCTCCCTCTTCTAAGGCGTCCTGAAATTCTTCGACCTTTGCAGGTCCAGCCAGGATTCGCATTCAGCCTCAGCCTGCCTTGGAGGATCCTGGACCGTTTCCACACTACACTCTTATAGCGCGACGATTCCACTTTCAACATCCTCTGGAATCCTGGGGTTTGCAGTTTCGGGAGGGGTCGCGCTATAAGAGTGCAGTGTGGAAATGGCCCTAGTCTTACTTTGGGCTGTGTGTGCGCCCTCAAGTCATCGGTCGACTTAGGGCGACCCTATGAATTTCATAGGGTTTTCTTAGGCGGGAAATACTCAGCGGCGGTTTTCCCCGTTCCTTAGTCTTACCTGCCTCCAAATATTTGCATGGCGGGTCCAGCCTGGCCCGTTGTTGGAAAACCAGACGCTTAGACGGGGGAGGGGAGAGTTGTGTTTCACCAGCAGATCATCTTTTCTTGCTTGACGATGAATCAGCCCAGCGTTTAGGGGTTTTGTTTGTTCGTTTTGTTGGCTTCTGTTGCTGTGGAGAATCCCGCAGCTTTATGCTTCTGAAACTAGTGGAGAAAGTGAGGGACTTCTGTGGCTGTGGCTTCCTCTGCTCCTTGCCCAGGCAGGACTCCTGGGCATCCACCACCAGCTCCGTAAACAGAGGCCATTTCCGCACTAGCCTGTTATAGCGCGATGATTCCACTTTCAACCTCGTCTGGAATCCTGGGGTTTGCAGTTTCGGGAGGGGCCGGCCGGCCCCTCCCGAAACTGCAAACCCCAGGATTCCAGACGAGGTTGAAAGTGGAATCATCGCGCTATAACAGGCTAGTGCGGAAATGGCCAGTGTCAGATGCTTTGCCTGTCACAGCAAAGATCAGCTTCTAGTAGTCGGTTGTTCTGTGTGAAGAAGAGAAAAGCAGGGAAATACAGTCAGTGTGTAACAGTAGTTTTCCCTGACTTGGAGTTCCTAGCAGGCGACCAAACATCTGAATCTGCCTTTCCTGTGAATATCCATGATGCTGATGATCATCCCGATGGAGGAGGAGAAGGTCATCAGGATCTTGAGGGGACCTTGTTCTTAGATAAGCTTTCTCCCAAGTCCTTATTTTCTTCTGAAATATTTGTATCCAGTAATTGCTCTCGCTTTGCCTTGCGCGCATATATGGGCATAGATTTTGTTAATTTATCATTTTGGTCCCTAGACAGGAGGTGGATGTTTCTCTTTCTCTTTGAAAAACTTAGTTTTACAAAAACAATCAAAAGCAAGACGAGAGAGATTTGATAGTATATTTCATTTTTTAGAGACTGCTTCAATCTCCTATTTTATATTCGTGCTGTTGTTTTGGATAGTGTGTATGAGTGGTTCTTAAACTGCTCATTACTGGGGACCCCCTTTAAATATAATTTGTTGCCAGAAACCCCCAAGACTTAAAATTCAATATTAAAATATTTAGATTTAGAATTAAATATTCAAATATTTATTTATATATTCAAATATTTATTAAAGCCTTCTGGAAACAAGGATTCTGCTCAGACACTGGGTGACCTTGGGCAAGTCACATTTTTTCAACCTCAAAGGACGGCAAAGGTAAATGTCCTTTGAACAAATCTTTCAAAAAAACCTGTGTTAGGTTCACATTTAGGGTTGCCATATGGGAGGAGTGATTTGAAGGCACACAACAACAAAGTGTTGTTGACTGGGGGAGATTCTTTCTAGCCATCATGTCTCTCCCCTTTGAAAACTGACTTATGGTGCCCCTAAGGCAAACCTATCATGGGTTTTTTCTTAGCAAGATTTGTTGCCTTTGCCTTTCTCTGAGGCTGAGGGAATATGACTTGGCCTGAAGTCACTGAGTGGGCTTCCATGGCTGAGTGGGGGTTCAGACCCTGATCTCTCATAGTTTGGGCACAGGCACACGCCTGCTACTGCGTCCCTTTCATCAGGAACCTGGAGTAGGGGTATGTGGGGGGTGCCAAAATTGCTCCCTCATTTTGGCACCCTCACATCCCTCTGCTGCCACACCCTTGTTGCTGCCACTGCTGTGGTGTCCAGCAGCGGGGCTGCATGGATCATCTGTGAGGGCTCTGCAGATCCCTGGGGTCCCCAGACTCCAGAATAAGAACCACTGGTGTGTATCACACATGGAGATAATATTTCATGGAGGCTTTGTTTAGCTGATTGATTCTACAGTCCTTCTTTTCCACTTCCCTTTTGACTAACAGTATGTAGACGTATTGAGGCATACTTAGACACACATCTGGACTGGATTCAGTCTTTCTCTGACACTGTCAACCCTAGGAATTTACATAAACATCCCTGAGAAAAGAGATCAGAAGTTCAGCTTCCTTTTCACTAGTTTCCCCTCCCTTTTTTTCAGGTGTTTTTGTGTCCATTGTTTTACTTTTTAGAAGTTTAGGAACATTCCACAGCAGCACTGTTCACTAGGCTGACAGCACTTGTCTTCTTTTGACCCTAGATTTTGTGCTTTTTAAAAATGTGATTTTGTTGTTGTTTTGTAAATCAGCAAAGGTACTTCTTCTGTGATCCTGTATATTTTGTTCTTTGACATCTTATCCTTGCTTTTGTTAGTAAAATAAATGCACTAAAACGTTAGTACAGTAAATGCACTAAAACAGTATCTTTAGGAAGGTGAGCTTATGAAGACCAAAAATACAGTATAGATTGTATTGCAAACCAATAGTGAAGATTATGTTGCAAACCAATAGTGAAGAATCAGTCTGATTCTTGACTGATTCTTTTGGTATCTTCTTTGTCAGGTTCTGCAGTGTGGAATCTGGTCTTTATTAGAATGTTAATATAATTGTAATAAGACCATGATGACTTAACAATTTAGTATTTTAGGAAAAAAAGTATTGTGGCCAGTCTTTATGAGAAGAAAGGAAGATATTCACTTATCTCTTAGTCTCGTGCTAGATGGATGAAGAATGTTTTAAAATAATTCCTTGAAAGGTACTGGAAAAGAATTATTTACCTGTTGTTGAGCAATTGCTGTTGTTGAGCAATTCCAGCTCTTGAAAGAAATATTCTGCACGTCCCTTCAACAGAGAAGAGTTTTTTTGCTAACAGCAATGCCTATGACTGATGACAGAGTTGGGAATTTTTTTTTTTTAAATCTATCATAAATTCTATGTTGGGAAAGTTTTTGGGGGCTGCATGCTAGTAGTGGGTGGAGCTAGGTCATCAGCAGGACTGAGGCCAAGAAGACAAATTCAGGTATAATTCTTTTTGATGTTGCCATTTTTCCATGAAGTGTACAAAGCACAGTGCAGTCCAATTCTATGCGTATCTTCTCAGAAATGACAGCTTTCTTGACTGCAAAGCACAGTTCAGTTCCATACAACAGATTTCCTGCCTGCAAAACACAGCAACTGGAGAGCAACTTCACAAGTTGCTAAGTGATAATTCAATCTTGAACTGTATAAATGTGCAAGAATTGTATAATATTTTAGACCGACACTGCATTCATTTGTGTTCTCCTGACATTTATGTTCAGTACCTAGGAGGAAAAACAGAGATAAGAGAATGAACCTGATACTAATAAGAATGAACCTGATAGTAATAAGGCAATTTTAAATCAAGTCCAGTGTAGTGTCAAACTTGTGACAAATCTATGCCTGCCAACTGTAATTACTTTAGCACTAGCTTCAGTTGGTTCACTTGCATCCATTTCTACTGTAGATAATACCAATTAATCACCAAGACAACAGGATTAGCTGGGTCTCAATGTTGCTGGGTGTTGAGGAGAATGAAGGGTATAAGCTGGGCTAGGAGATCTAGTGATGACCACCCAAGCTATAATCCCGTTATAGAATCTTCTTGTTGTTTGCCTTCAAATCATTTCCAACTTATGGCGACCCTAAGGCAAACCTAGTGCAAGGTTTTCTGGGGGCTGTGTGTGTGTGATGTGCTCAAAGTCACCCACTGAGTTTCCATGGTCAAGCAGGGAATTGAACCCTGGTCTCCTGGTTCGTAGTCCAATGCTCAAACCACTATACCACACTGGGCCTCATAGAATCTTACTGCTTTGAATTTATGTACTTTTGTCTGAGAACCAATCAAAAGCAGTGTTAGAACAGAATAAGTAACGTTGTGAACAATTAGTGGCTAGCTGATGCCCTTCTCCAGAAGAGAGGGAAAGAGGTTATGTAGTTAAATTAAGATTTGTAATGTGACAAAAAAAAAAATTGTGCTTCCTTACGTGACATCCTCTCTCAAGAACTAGACTTCCCAGATTTCCTTGCTCTTTTGTCTAGCAAGAGGGAAGGATCAAGCACCGTAATAATTTGGGATCATGATCCCAGGGGAAAACGGTAGCCAGGGTGCTGGTGGTAGGATTTTTAGGCCCAAAATATACCCCATAACCCCAATATATGTACTCCATGTCCCCAATATTTCCAAATCCATATATGTACATTAGGTAGCCAGAAACATAAGGAAATTGGACGAAGCTAAATAAAAACAAGGATATTACCAAATCCTGTTTTTCAAAACACACAAGTCCTTTCTTCATAAGACATAATAAAGTAATACTGTATATTAACCTGAGAACAGATTAACATAAATAAGATGCAAGAAGGGATATAGCCTAAATTAAATTGTTGGTCCTAACTAAAGTAGACTCAGTGGGTCAATAGAACTTACACAAGTGTTGACTGATTGATTCTTATTGATTCAGTGGGGCTAATCTAGCTTGGATTGACTATTGAACTGAACCCTCTCTTTATGGCAGTTGATAATGAAGAAAAGCTTCCAAGTGCGTCATACAATTCCAGTGTAATGTTTTCAGAGGATGCTCTGGCAGGATCACTAGCAACACCATGATATTCAGAAGAAGGTTTACTGAATGTGAGAGAGTAGCACCACACTACTTGATTCATGTTTTTCTGAACACCAGTCTCTGTGACCTAAAATGTAATGGAGTCTAGCTCTTTCTGTTGTCCTGACTGTGGAAGAAATGCAGAAGCTAGTAAAGTCTGTGCCAAAAGCTATTGCTGACCATAATTTTCCTGAACTTCTTCTCATACTGCAAGAGGAAAAAAGACAACAAAAGATGAGATTATGATTTTGAGATTATGATTATGGTTTTGGTGTGTGGAAGCCCATGGAACAACCATGCAAAGTAAAGGGGGAAATATTTTAAATGTATTACTTTCTGTCAGTAATCAGACATAACTGTGATATAATTAGTGTTTTTTATTCTTTTTTATTTCTCCCTTGTCTTTTTTCTTTCCCTTAAATTTCTAGTAGGTTTCAGTTTTGTGGCATTTACAATATTTTAATAAAACTTTTAATAAAAGTTAATAAAACTTTTGTATGTAAAACTTTTGTAAAATAAAAAATAAAATTATGGGGAGTTTTAATAAGTGAAGAGAATTTTCAGTTTATGTGCTTCCACATTAAGAATAAACTGGAGTTCTGTACATTTTCCATATACACCATACAGCACACAGAGAAGAAGAAACTTAATTAGCCCTTTTAAATGACACCATAACTCATGTATTGACAGCATATTGGAAATGGAGAATCTCATTTGGAATTCATATAATTTCTGGAACCATGAAAGCTTTGAGAGTCCTTTTGGAATTTAAAAAAATAAATAAAAAGCAAACTATTGGGATACAGACATACCTCAGTTAACAAAGCCTCTGACAAAAAATCTCCTTTTCACAAAGTCTTTTTTTTTTTTTTTTTACAGGAGTCCAGCCCCCTTTCTTGTCTTCTGTCTACCTTGATGTTCTTTTGCAGCATTGGCACTGGGAGGGTGGTGAAGTAGGGCTGGAGAAAGACATTAAGTGCTGGGTCTCAGCAGCATGGAAACTGCAATAAAACTTGACCTGGAAAAGAATAGGATTGTACTGTAGATGCTCCTACTGTAGTTATATGTGCTTACATACAACAGGCAAGGTAAGCAACTGCCTCCAGAATGACTTACTGAGCCTGTTTGAAGAGCAAAAAAGAAAGAAAAGGGGAAAACAGATTAGCCTGCTCACAGGTGGCATGTTGAAAAAGCATAGATATATAAGTTTCGTCACCAAAATGGAAATCATAAGATAAGTGGAGGCTGGTGAAAGAAAAAAGAATATCTTCCCAGGATGCATTAAGTGGTCTCTAGAAAATTCAGAATGTTTCGGTCTACTATGCGAGACTTACCTGATCTGATATTTTCACTTCACATGTTCATAAAAAGTTGACTGAAACATTCTGAACTTTTTTTTTTTTTAATGTGGGAACCTATTCCTATTCTTCCCATATTATTTCTACTTCTGGTACCAAAGTTTCTGATAAAGAAGTAAAAAGACCAGGAATGCATCTACTTCCTGAGATGTACCTATATTTAACAAGAAAGTTATGAACAAGGAATCCAATTCTGAATTACACTGAAGCTATGTAGTGTGGATAATTATTCCTTTAAACTAAGTAATGCAGACCAGATCCACAATGTATGGAAACTCATCAGTAATAAATCCGGCATCAAGCAAGACAGATAGATTATTGTCAACAACGTTATCAGTGGGGGCACTTAAGTGGAGTGTTTGGAGGTCAGTGCTTTGAATTCTTGCTAGAATATTCTGACTGCCATATAAAATGAATGAGCATCGATGTCATAGAGAAGGTATCTGTTTCCAGGAGGGCAACACAACTTGCTGGGTACCAGAATAAATACACTCCATCAGGCATTTGCTGCATGGCCTGCCATACCCTCAGACGCATGTTTCAGGTGTGTTAGACCAACAATGAAGATTTATTCAGCTTATGAATAAATATATGGCCAGAGGTCTGTGCTTTGACTTGTCAGGTTTCAAGATGACTAGATATGCTTGACAGAATGCAAAGACAAATTGTTAGAAGCAGAAGTATTATGTGAACAAGAATCCATTATATTAGAGAAAGGGACTGTGGCAGGAGCAGCTGAGGCAGAAGTGTATACCCAAGTCAATGGGTATAGTCAACACACCCCAGCTAGGTGTGTTGTTTTGGCACATGAAGTAGTAAATTCCCACAAGCATCTCTCTTCATCTCTTGACAATGAAAATACAGTAATGGTAAAAGAATTGCCTGAGGTGGCTGCCTCATTGTGCCCAGATATATGGGCAGCCCTACGTGCTTCCTTGCAGAGATTTGCTTCACCATAGGCTTAAGATGAGGTCACTCTAGTGCGCGTTTAATTTTTTAAGAACCTGCATTTGCTCTGTATAAATGAAGAAGTGTACTTTTCCATTCTGAATAATTTATCCCCCCCCCTTCACATTAGTGAACTTGTTTTGTGGATGTTGTTCTGCTGAATTATTTGGGAAACCATTTGCTGTCATTAGCAGGTTGGAGTTGGTGGAGAAATAGCAGTTTTAAGTAATGACAGCTCTGCTGAGTCATGTCATTTCTGGAACAGGAACAGCTGCACCCCCCACCTTTTTTTATTTTAACAGGACAAAACGTTTTTCTACAGGGGAAAATATTTACAGAAAATGTATATTCTAAAACAACAGCTCTTAAAATGATAACACAGCTCTGCTTCTTAAACTGCAGGAGAATACAGTGTGATCCTATCCTTTGGTTATACCTAGAAATAGGATAATGTTGCATTTAACTGGATCTTCCATGCTCAGTTTTCCAGGGTTTCCTGGTGGTAAAAATAAAAAATTCTGGTAGTATTCTACTCTTGTACTAGCAGGTTGCTCCTGCTTGCTAAACCTGTACTCCAGCAGAATTTTGTTGGTCTAAAAGGGACGTCTGAGCAAAGTTAAGGGTGTGGAACAGTAAGAGCTGAATTGTAGATGTGATCCTAAGCTCTTAAGAATTGGTGTAATTGAGGGGAAGGGGGCTAAAAAAACTAGAGAGTGATTCTCCCTCCCTTCCCACAAAAGTCTTCTTATGTTATGAGAAGCAGTGCACGTCCAACACTTGTATGGCTAATAGAACTGCACTGTTGTCTCTCTATGCCTCGTGAGGAGTTTTTACAGCAGCTTTTTGACTACTTAGGATCCAGTCCAGAAAGGTAAGCCAGGAGTCAAAGATTGTTGGCATGGGTGGACAGTCAGTGTCTAGTTGGAACATCTATGCAGTAGACATAAATTTTCAGTAGGATTGTTACAATTATTTGTTTGTTTATTCAGCTTATATCCTTTCCTTCATCCACAAATGATCAAAAGTTCAGCTTACAGCTAAACAATAAAAATACCATGAAATCATAAAGTGAACAAAATCAGTATAATGTTAACACAAAAAGGGTAGGCTCATGTGCAAGAATACAGTCCTTCAGAGAGCCCACACCTGTCACGTAATGCTTTATAGATCAGAAACAGCATTTAAAAATGTGCTTGGTTGCTAGTAAAGTGACCAGCCTCAATTTACAGTCTAGTCATGGCATTTGGGACCATTTGAAATTTCTGAATTTTCTCCTGTTCCTATTTGTTTGTTTATAATTTTCCTCCCGTTAGAATCAATGACAGGAAAATCAATGTATAAAAGTTCTAGAGTTGGTATACATTTTCTTCCATGTCACTGGCATGTTTGGGGACTCCCAATCCACCCATGACATGCCCCCTAGCCTGCCTCCCCCACATCTGCCATTATTGGAACAGGAAGGGCTTCTGAAGTTTCCACAGGACCTGGGATGAGATGTCTGATATCCCTTCAGAAAGGAGACCACTTGCTTGTACTCATGGAAGAGGAGGTACATCTGAACTTCCCTAGGGTGCTCCCAGGGACGATTGTTTTGTGGCCTAAATAATAACAGTTGCATTATTTATTATCACTTCCTTCTTATAGTTGAACAGTGGAAGTTTCCAAAAGTTTTGGCTTCTGTGGCCAGGCTGCCCTCTACCAGTTATTACTGCACAAGATATTTAGTTCTATTATAACTGAAGTTCCATTATGATTTAAGCCAAGCAAATAATATTGTATTCTACTATTCCTGTTGGCATATACATGCTTAGAGGGTGAGAGGTCTTAAGGAAGCAAAGGGGAGCTAAGAAAATGTTGCCTTCAAAATCAGGTTAATTGCATTGAATGTAAGGTACGCTTAGAATAGAAAGTGCTGGTAAGGTTGCCACCTCTTTTCCCTGCACAGCTTTTGTGCCTTTAATGCTGCACAAAAGACAGAAACGGAGCTTTTTCCATCACAGTATTTCTATGTCAGGAAATTCATCAGCCACTGAATTGTTGCTTGTAAAACATTCTGGAGTCTTGCTGTGGGGGGAAAAGGGGGTGGCAGCCGAAGGTGAAAGCTTGATTTGTCTTCAGTGCATGAACAAATAGAAACACGTTGTGTGGGGGTGAGAGGAGGAAGCTATGGAGCATAAACAACAAAATTAGTGCCCTGAGTGCAGTAGGAGACCTTCAAAGTATAGGATGGAGTAGAATCAATCACACCTAACAAAGGAAGACAGTCATCAGGATATTCCTGTACCAGGATATTCCTGTTCATCACAGTGCAGAACTATGCAGAACTGACATCAGACAATACTCCCCACAGTATTTGGGCAGATTGCTCTCATCCTTCTTCACCTAACTTAGGATGAGGCAATTGTTGGGGAATCTGAGGAACAGTAACACATCTCACGAGCAGAGTAATTAGTATTTGCAGAGAGAAAGTGATCAGCAGCCACCCCCATACCACCACAACCCACACTCAGGGTCCAGCAGGGAAATGGATCAGGCTTATCCTTCCTTGTAAAAGCATATGAAGTAGATTTACTTGCAAATACTAAAGGCTGCATAACATTTCATGGTCAGAGACTTCGTAACGTGCTCTTTAAACTTGAAATGGAGAGAGAAAACTGCATGCTATAAAGGTGAGGATGATCAAATGCATCCTAACTGGATGCAGGAAGAGAGGGTGTAACTAAGACCAACAAAAAGGAAATGACATGAAGACATGCTATCCCTGAACTCTTAGAGAAACATGGTAGCTAGCAACTACCAAGTAGAGCTGTGTTAAAGCTGCTATAGCTAATAGCAGTGGTTGCAGTTGAATGTCAGTGGAGATCCTCCAGATGTTGTTAGACTGCAGTTTCTGTGGTTCCTCGCCATTGGCTAAGCTGGTAAGGGCTGATGAGAGATACAATACAACAACCTCTGTAGATCCTCGGTTTTCCCACCCCTGGTTTTAGAGAGTTACCCAGCTTGTACATTTCCCTCTCATCTTTCTGTATAACTCAGAAGAAGAGTTGAAAAGTTTACACTTCTGATTAGTCATAACCTAAACAAGTTGTCCAATGGTTAGTTTCAGACAAGCTCAAAGTCCACACCATGGTTTATGAAGCAAGTTTATTTAAACTGAAGCAGTTAATATTACTGTAATCATGGTTTGCCAGGTTTATAGGACCACACTGGCTGAGAAGGGGGCTGACAGGCCTGGTGGGGAGACTAATCTTGTTCACATCTCATGAAATCTTGATTTTAACATGATGCAGCTATTGCTTCAGAAAACAGAAGCAGGAAAAAATATGAGTTGGACTCTGTCTAATGAGGGACAGTAGATCTAAGTGATGAATAAGGTACTGTAAGGATGATTACTGCTAGTTCCTAGTAGTAACACTTCCATTATTCTATCCCTTCCATTTGTGAAAGGTACAGATTTATCCTGAGTGTGGTTGGATGGCTTCCTATAATGAAAAGAAAAAGGAAAACAACAACCACAACCCATGAATAAAAGAAATATATTGCATTATAATTTCATGCACTTTGGGGCCCAGTGGAACTGAATGCTAAATATAATGCCTGGGGCATTTTCTAGGCTACAAAGAATATTAAGCTTCTTTGGCTTGGCTCTTTAAACGACTTATACTTGAAGAGTTCTACTCCAAAGGCAAACTTTGTTAGAGGGTATTTTTATACTCTGTATTTATAAAGCAAATCAGTGTGCAAGAACCAGCCCCAAAGCAATGGCAAGGCAGTTCTGTGAATATATTTTGTTCATTTTAATAGGTAATTTTGTAATGTCAGTAGGAGGCAAAGTATTTCATATGCAGGAGCCTGGAGGAAAGCAGTTCTGGGAAGTGATCAGTAGAGACTTGAAACTTACAGTGGAATCCTAACTCAGTGATATGCCAGCAATTTGGTTTGCCCTCTGACTAATATGCTTTACGTCCTCTCTGTGGCTCAGAAGTCGTGGTAAATCTAACAGTGTTTCCTTCCAAGACCATCCTCTGTCCTGTTGTTTTTTAAACTAGTGCAACTCCAGACTTAAAATTGGCCACCCTCAGTTGCTCTCCTTGGCCATTTCTGCACTACTGTTATAGTGCTATTATTCCACTTTCAACATCCTATGGAATCTTGGGGTTTCCAGTTTAGGGAAGGGCATTTAGAAATCTCAACCAGAGAGCTCTTTGGCCTCAGCAAACTGCAAATCCTAAAATTGCATAGGATGTTGAAAGCAGAATAATAGCGCTATAACAGTATAGTGCAGAAATGGCCCTTTTGACTCTTCCACCCATCTCTGTGCATTTACTAAATACAGAGATAAGAGAGGAGCAGGACTCCCTGTTGCCCCATCGATGTAACCATCTCCAGTGCAGTGTCTACAAAGGAATTCCCAGGCAAGTCCAGTGCCATTAGAAGAATGCCTAATGGGGACGTATGACATGGTTGCTTTCTCAGTGGCCTCTAGAACTCTGCCCAGGGCTACAAGATTGGCTCCCTCTTTGTTACTGTTCCACTGTACTAGTCAGCCAGGCCTTTGCCATGGAGTCTAGTCTACGGGCCAGAGTGCTAGATGTGTCTTTTATTGTCATGTATTAAATTATGTTTTAAACGCATTTGTTTTTATGTTAAGCTTTATAATAAACACGTTGCTTTCAGATCTGTATTTTATCACTGTTGGCTGCACAGAATGCCTTGTTTTGACAGATGAGAGAAGTATAAATTAAAAAATAAAAAAACCCCATAAAAAATAGCAGCATGAATATATACAGTCCTTATGAATGGGACCTCCTGAGCAGGATGGTGAACCTTTTCAGATGTTGCATTGAATACACAATATGAATACATAATTAAATACACAAAATGAGGGGTGGTCAGTGGTGTAGTTTTGGTCCCCCTTCTCTGATAGGTTTGGTTTATTTGTGAAATAGATCTGGGGACCACTTTATGAGTGGTGCCTTTATGATGCATGACACATTCCAAACAGTGATGATGGGACTAGGAGCAGGTGAAGCTTAGATGCATTGGCAGGTGAGATCAGGAGAGGACAGTAGCAACAGGGCAGGAAGACACCCAGGTACCTGCTTTAGTCAGTTTGTGTCATGGACATCAGTGGGACATTCTTATAATGTTTCTGGGCAAGCATCTATTTGTATTACCTCCAGTTGTGCTGCTTAGCAACAGGATATAGCAAAGAAGGACTTTTCTGGCCTGGTTTATTGCCAGCTCTGAAAATAGCCCTATATAGAGAAATACTTGGAAAGATTAATTTGACTAGAAAGAAATAATCATATGGTTGGGATGCGAGAAGAAACTGTGCTCAATCCATAATTAAATCAAAGGGGAGCCTCACTTACATAAGCACTTTCTAGCAGAATAGGCAGGATTAAGTTCCTTGTATGCAGCTCTTACTCTGGCCTGCTTATTCATACATTGTAAAGTAAGCATTTTTCTTGTGAGTGATTTAAAAAAAATCAATATGGCATTCACTTGTAAGTATCAAGCAGAGCAAGCAAGCAGCAGGAAAGCGCTGTTTCAAATAAAAGTGGCTATAGCCATAAATGTAAAGATGTGGTAATAGGGCCCTGGAGTATTCCTCTGATTGCTCTTTTAAAAATGGAACAATCTACAAGCATTTGACGGAGTTACCTATTAATTATTTTTGTTTTGCTCTTTCTATTCCACCTTTATCAATGCATATTTTAGGTACCATAGCTTGGGAGAAGATGTTTTGTGCTGTACTTTTAAAAAGTTATTTTAATTCATATGAGGAATCCAACTGTACAACACTAGCGTATATGAAGGGCAACATATTTTTACTACTAAAAAGTTAGCCCCATTAAAATGTTTGGGACTTACGTGGTGTTATGGACTTGAGGGGAGATGTTGTTTCATTTATTAGATATTAAGGTAATATAGTTACATATGCACTCTTTTGGATGTTGGATGCCTTTCCACATAGCCTCCCATCCCGGCATAGAGACGGGAGAGGAGTGGGACCATGTCGACGCTTCTGCATGACATCATTGCGATTCCACTCCTCTCTCATCCCCAGGCAGCACGATTGCGGATTGAATCATTGACAGGCTTCCCCCGTCAATGACCCATGATCGCGTCACCATCCCCCACTCACCTGCCCTGCGGAAGGGCAGGAAGCATGATGGCGGTGCTTCCTGCCCCAGTGCAGCCTGGGAAGGTACCTGGTTGTGCTGCAGAAGGAAGGGCGTATCCGTCACGCTCCCTTCTGCAAGGAGCTGGTCCGATACGGAAGGGAGCACTCCTGTTGCACTCTGTTCCTGGCAGAGCCACTGCCACGATTGCCACCAGAGGACCGCGCAAAAAGGTAGAGTGCAGAAAGAGCCTTAGAGTCTGAGGGCCTTTCCACACTATACTGTTGTAATGTTATTATTCCACTTTCAACATCCTATGGGATCCTGGGATTTGTAGTTTAGGAGGGGCATTTCAAATTCTCAGCCAGAGAGCTCTTTGGCCTCAGTAAACTACAAACCCCAGAATCCCACAGGATGCTGAAAGTAGTATAATAGCACTATAACAGTGTAGCATGGAAGGGCCCAGAGTCTGAATTAGCTAGGAGATCAGTGTGTGAGAGAGTAAAGGCTTTTCTAATTTCAACATTCTGTTACGATTTGCCTGTGTTCTGATACTGTGTTAACTAGAAAGTCCTACTTCACTGAGAAATTATATTGGTGCCATTCCATTATCTTCCTTGCAGTGAATCTGGGGGTCAGATTTGAATATCTGTGAAACTTAAAAGCTTGTGCTTACCCTCACCTGCAGAAGGTCACTTCGTAACCAGTCAGCTTACCAACTGTTGACTCACGTTTCCTGCTTGCTCAGATACCAAAGAGCTACATGGCTGCCCTAAGATATGTTGCTGCCTAAGGTGGACCAACAATTAGCATCCACTCTCTCCATTACATCAAGATATATAATACACAAAGCCAGCCTATTTGTTTTAGCCAATGAGGCAGAAAATCCCTTGAGAACCTCTCCCCATCTCTTCACCAGTAATACAGGCTACAGCCCAGAGACCTGGGCTTGAATCCCTGCTCAGCCACAGATACCCTCAATGATCCTGGGCAAGTCACACTTTCTTAGCCTCAGAAGAAGGCAAAGGCATCATCCTAACAAATATTGCCAGAAAAACCCTGTGATGGGTCACCGTAGGGTTGGCATAAGCCAAAAATGACTCGAAAGGACGACACAACAAGAACGAGAAATACAGTCATCCCTCCACATTTGCTAGGGTTAGGGACACAGGACCCCCATGAAAGTGAAAAAACCATGAATAACTCTATGCCCTCCCAAACCATATTTAACACACAAAAGTGTATGATCACCATATTCAACCCACTGTGGATTCCTTGAGGCATCAGGGTTCCTTCATAAGGCAGAAATGGGTGGCTGTTGGGTGCTTCCTGCCACCTCCACTGCTGCCCCACACCATTTTTAATAGGGACTTTCAAGCCTCGTTTGCAGTTTCTCAGTCTCACGAGGCTTGCAGTCCTTATTAAAAATAGCATAGGGAGCCAACAGAGCTGGCAGCAAATAATCTGTGAATAATCAAATCCGCAAAAATGAATCCCGCAAATGTAGAGGGCTGACTGTGACAAAATCCATAACTAAGAATTTGTTGTCCCGACCATGACATCCAAATCCACTGCCTGAGGTATCCAACTCATATGAGCTAATGGCATGGCCAGCCCTGAAGAGCTATTAGCAAGAGATCAGTCTCGCTGATTTATCCACTTGGTTTCATCTGTTAGGTGGAAATCCTCGACTGGAAGACAAAGCAACAGCTATGCTTTTTGGAAAAGGTAAATAATCATTTTGTTTCCTGTTAGCCCTTTTTGAATGCTCAAATTGATTTAGAGATATTTTCTGAGTAAAAATCCTTGTAATGTGAGTATCATTATCCCTGTATTCTGGACGGGAAAGCTAGCTGGGTATTTCTTTCATTTGCCAAAATTAAAGAGAATTCATCAACATGAACATCCATTTTTTAAATATCTGCAGGCTTCCTGATAATATTTTTTGTTACCTAGGTTGAGCCACATGCTACAATAAGTGATATTAGACTAATGTTCCATAAAATATGTAAGTATGCCTGTTTTTCAAAAGACTGGTTAAAAATGAGGTCAGCATTGAAGAAAAATTTGAATTATATTTAATGGCATGGAATGTGGAGAATGTCCTAGGTAACCAATGTTTTGCAGAGGTTCAAGTGCAAGCTTTTTTTATTTTAATTGCTGAAGAGCTAAGGAGCCATGACAAGAAACTGTGGGTTGATGCAGCAGTGAAACTTATGCAAAGCACTCCTTTTTGAGTACTTTGTGTAGGCAGAAAAAGAATGCTTCTTGGAAAATCTCATTGAAAATAATAAATGCTTTATAACACTAGAGGAAAAAAGCAAGACAACTAACAGGAAAGGGAAAAGATGAATAAGTTATGAAGAGTGTGATTAGCAGAAACCAAGATAATTTACAATCCACAGAGGCTAAATTAAAAGGTCTGAGCATTAAGTAACTGGGAGGGGATTTTAATGAGTTTTTTTTTAATCCCTGCAGATCCCCAGTGGTATCCAGCAAGACAGTCTATAAGACTAGATCCCCGTAAGTAGTTGATGGTCAATAATGAAGATGGTGGTGATAACGTAAATGATACCTCATATACTTTGAAGTTCCATTATTGCATCAGTATGACTAGCCATTTCACCAATGCAGAGGGCAACTATTTCACACTGCAATCATTATGTCACACTGCAATCATTCACACTATCATTGTGTTTATAGTTGCTGTGGCCAAGTCATCACCTGGTGCCCAATCTTCTAGTGATGAGATATTCTTAGGAGACACATAGGGCCCTTCCACACTACACTGTTATAGTGCTATTATTCCACTTTCAACATCCTGTGGAAGTCTGGGGTTTGTAGTTTACTGAGGCCAAAGAGCTGTCTGACTGAGAATTCTAAATGCCCCTCCCTAAACTGCAAACCCCAGGATTCTATAGTAAAAGGGGAATAATAGCACTATAACAGTGTAGCGCAGAAAGGTCCATAGTCTATTATTGACTTGTCAGCTCAGTAGCACCTGCTGGAGCTTGTGCTCTACTGACATAGCCTGGGTTACCTCATGCTCCAACGATGTCGAACTGTGTGAAGGTATCATCATTGTTGTCATCATTACTATCATTTCATTTATCTCGTTCCAAGCAATGTAGAGAAAAAACACAATATTCCACTACTATATTTCCATTTCATAACTTGTGTTAACAGAAGAAACGTTACCATTATGCTGAGAGAACATTAAATGCTACTAGTGATTTTTAGCCTGTTTTAAGCAGGTCTTTGTATGTACGGGGTGTCACTTCCCCCCAACAATTTATCTAACTGAACAGAAAAGGATGGAGACAGAAACTTGCTTGGAAAGGTTGGATCTTGCCTGGATTTTCTATAAGCATGCCAGAAAGTTTTTATTGTCAAGATTGATAGCCTGTATTCTTTTAAAAATATAATCTAAGCAAATTCTAATATTCTACATTCTACCCCCGCCCTTTATATGTTCTTTTGTTGAATATTTGAGTGGTTTTACATTAAAACTATTTTTTTTAAAAAGCCTGTCAGTCAAGATATGTCTATAAGCCTGTAGCTATAGGCAGGCCTTTGTGCTGGCTAGTAAGAAAGCATATCCAGTGTGGATCCTTAACCTAGAAGAGGCAGGGCTCACAAGCAAAGAGTCATCTTTCCTTGGCTTCTGATCTCACTGGGTCTTTTATGCAATATCAGAATTGCGATACTGTTTGAGCAGTGGGGATTTTGTTAGTCGTGGGTCTTCAGCAGATGCTCAGCCTCACTGCAATCTAGAGCTGGCCATGAACCAGAGAAAAGAATGGTGATACAAAAATCCAGCTCCTAAAGCCAGTTGTTGTACAATTCTTCCAACGGTGTTGTTGTAGGAAGGGGATGAGGGTGTTGCTCCACAAATAAAAAATCCTGCTCTGCCCATTCCATTTTCCTTCTATCTCCAGATTTCATAGAATGATAGAATTGTAGAGCTGGAAGAGACCACAGGGGCCATCAAGTCCAATTCCCAGCCATTCAGGAATTTATAATCAAAGCATTCCCAACATATGGCCATCCAACCCCTGTTTAAAAACTTCCAAAGCAGGAGACTCCACTACACTCCAAGGCAGTGTATTCCACTGTCAAACTGCCCTTACTGTGAGAATATTCAGATGGAATCTCTTTTCTTGAAATTTGAAGCCGTTGCTCCATGTCCTAGTCTCTGGAGTAGCAGAAAACAGGCTTCCTCCATCCTCTATATGACATCCCTTTAAATATTTAAACATAGCTATTATTTTGCCTCTTCTTATTTTTACCTCTTCTTCAGGTTAAACATGCCCAGACCCCTAAGCTGCTCCTCATAAGCCGCAGTTTCAAGCCTTCTACCATTTTTAGCATTGCACTGACTTAAAACTTTAAGTGAGTATTTAGAAATACAATTTAGGAATCCAAAGAAAAAGGGCAGGCAAAGGAGTGCCATCACAGCAAGTAGAAAAGTTCTAGGTGTGAATGATTTTTAATGTCTAACTCTTCACAATGATAGAAATTTGGGAAACGAAGAAAAGTTTCGTTTGGGGTGGTAGAATTCTTATTTGAGGTGCAAGGCCCCTCAAATTTTGTCATCCCTCCTGGAACTACACCCCTAAACATCTTTCTTGCTACAATTGTTATTTCCAAAACTATGTCCGCTATCTGGTCCTTCAAAGGGTACATGGTGAGAGGGACCAACATTCAGTTGCTGAGTATATGTTTTGCACACACAACATTTATACCTGAAACTTGTGACTTCTCTTATCCTTGCAAGAGAAGACACAGGCAATATATGAGAGCAGAGCAGATAATGCAAGTTGCCAGATTGATCAAGGTGTCTGATTTACTATAGAATGATTTCACATGTTTAATTGCCACTAGTTCCCTTCCAATTTGTCCATATTAGTAGAAAATATCAGCTGAATTAGTGACTGGGATCCAGCCAAGCTTCCCTGCTATAAATGCAAAACTGTCTGATCCAGGGCCAGTAGGTCAACAGAAGAGGCAAGATTTGATCAGCAGCCACATGTTTCACTTCACATTTTTTGACACTAAGCCCTGTAACCTGTCCTCTCTTTTCTCAGAAGGAAAATCACTGAGGGATGAAGAAATTCTTCAGCTGCTCCCTGTTGGCACAACTGCTACGCTGTATTTTAAAGATTTAGGGCCCCAAATAGGATGGACTATGGTGAGCTTCAGTGTTTCGGCCATTTTAATTAATGTTTCACTTTAATTAATCCTTTTGTTGCTTTCTGTTTGTGCTGATGTACAGTTCTCATATGTTCGTTAGTTTTCTATAGATAGGGAAGTCTCTCTCTCTCTCTCTCTCTCTCTCCTTGTCTCTCTCTTTTTGTCCATTTTTTAAGCTTATAAGATGGTGGGATGAAGAAACCACAGGGGAAATACATAATTGCCACAAAAACTTGGCAGATAAATACATTGCAAAGCAGCGGTTGTTGCCCAGCAACGTGACAAGAAGAAAAAACAGCCTTTGGGAGGCAATGGCAGATAGAGATGCAGAAGTCCAAGGACTGTATACAGCCCTCCTAAATTAGGGCAAGTGGCCATGAGGCAGAGGCAAGCTGCTTGACTCGCAGCTTAGAAAACTTACCTTTTGGGACCATAGCTCCCAGAATCCCCCAGCTAGTCCCTTTTTGCACACAACTTCGAATGCAAAATGGCCACGGGAGCGACACGGAATCACGAGGACAGTTCCACATGACATCCTTGCGATTGCACAGTGCTGCTGTAGCGCTCCTGCAGCAATTGCACATTATATCATTTTTGGGTTTTTCCGAAAAATGGTGCACGATTGTGCATTCCTCCTGCGTCCCTCCCACGCTTACCTGGCGTGCAGAACCTCAGGAAGTGCGATAGCCGCATTTCCGCCCCCAGCACAGCCTGGGAAAGCACCCAGCTGCACTGCGGAAGGAAGGGTGGAGCTATCGCACTTCCTTCCATCCAGCACAGAGCTGATGTGGAGGGAAGTGCAGGGGATGCGATTCCCTCTTGCAAGAGGCTTTTCACACGACCCCTGCACAATGGCACCGTGAACAAAGTAAGGTGCAAAAAGGGCCCTAGTGTGCTCACTGGTTCCTGATGCTGCTTCTCTTTTTCTGAGCCCAAAGGGGAGAAAATTTAAATAGATGAAGTGCTTCCCAAACAAAAATGTGATGTGGACCCTTTTGCCTGTTGGTTATATCTCTGTTTTATCATTTAAAGCAGAGTTAGGGAAAGTCCGCCTCCATGGTGATATTGTGGTTTCCAAGGGGTTAATTTTTTAAATGTTTTTTGCCCCCCCTACAATTTCCCCAAACTCCCTCTAGGCAAGGGAGGAGCAATTTCACAACTTTCTGCCATGTTAGGCCTTTTTTTCTAAGAGAAAATGACTGTCACTTCTGGTTAAAAAAAAAAAAAAAACCTCTTCTGGGCTTCAGGTTGTCCAGAAAGAGCTAAAAATTAGCCAGAATGCGCTCTGTGGCTCTCTAGAAGATGTTAGAGGGCAAATAATTGATTTGGGGGTGGGGGGAATCAGAGATGTGGCAGCAATAGGAGATAGTACTATAGGTTACCTATAAAAGATAGGTGGTAATCATGTGACCCTCCAGATGATGTTGAACTGCAATTCTGGCATTCCTCACCATTGGCTATGCTTCTCAGGATTACAGTCCAGCAACAAGTGGAGGGCAACATAATTCCCACCCCTGCTGTAAAAGAAGATGTAGTGATCCCACTATTCTGTTATCAGCTTGCTTACTCAGTAGGCTTTCAGATGGACAATCAGCTTTGTTAACAAGCTCAAAAAAGTCAGCAACATGTGGTATTTTTACTATCCTGCATTTTACTTCTAACATTGGCTTGTGAAACAGAGGTAGTCTATTCTACCTCTCTCTTACCAGGCCCTGTAAGTAAAGGTAAGAAACAGTGTAGCTTAAAAAAATATTGTGGCTTCAAAATCCAGTCGAATGTAGGAGGAAAGATAGAGCATCTCTGTCTGTTCTCCAGCTCATTTGCTTATATGTAAGTCCTTTCTGTCTGTTGTGACTAGGCCAGTGTTTAAATATAAGGGTCAAGAGTCTACATTATCAGAACTACAATGATGGCGATCCATCTTTGTAGTTACATTTGATGATGCCTCCCCCCAGCCCTCTTTTTTCATCCTGATATTAATCTAACTGAAGGGATTACAAGGCATTACATATCAGGGTGCTGGAAATGACATCCAAAACAGTCTCCTGGTCATGAAGTGCATTGAGAACAGGCACTTGACCCTTGAGGTCCTGCCACAACTGTTTGTTGCAATATGCCTTGTGACCAGGAGAGTGCTTACAGATAATGTTTCCCCATCTTCAGTGCTTCAAAACCCTTCCATTGAAATGATGAAAAATGGGTTTGGGATAGTTGCATTGGAGAATCGTCAGCATTCATGTGATTATAAATCCGTCTTATAATCTTGTAACTGCTAAACCAATCAAGACCTGGCAAGGTTGTTTGCACAGATCCTCAGTCCCATCTCCTTGTTTCTAAAGATCAACTCTAGATTTTTGAAGACCTTCCAGATTGTTCCTCACTCCCCACTGATATCCTGAGTATGCTGGACTAGTAGTTCTTACTCAGGAGTCTGTAGACCTCTGGAGGGCCATGATGTACTCATAGGGGGTCAGCAAAATCTTGAAGAAATGTTGTAAACTTTTACAGTTAAAATAGAATGAATGAATGAGTGAGTGAATGAATGAATGGAAGGAAGGAAGGAAGATAGATGGACATATAGACAGATGGACAGTAATACCTTGATCTCAAAGAATAGGAGTCTTTTGCTAGTGATGGACACCATTTATACAAATTTTCATTATAATATCTCAAAAAATGTACTCAGCAGTTACTACTTATGCAGGTGGTGAGAACATCCAAGTGAATGACACTGAATAGCTGAGAAAAAGCATGTGACATTTCTTGCTCTCACATGTACAGCCAGAAGCTGTCTTGAATTAAGTCCTGGTGGTCTGCAGCAACAAAAGATCTTTCGGGGGGGGGTCCATGGTAAAGAAAAGGTTAAGAACCACTGTGTTGGACTGTTCACATCCATGGGTGTTCACTTCTGTGTTCACATCTGTTGGTATTTGGGAGCAACCTGTCTTTGAGCATACCTGCTCTAGCAATGCTCTCTATGCCCCATTGCCTTCTACAGGTGGGCATAAAATGTGGATGCAAGTCGTGACACAGTGCAAGTGGTGATTTCAGCATTCATAGCAGTACGGGTAATCAAAGTCAATATTGAGTTTGGGGATTTAATCCTGGCTTCCATTTAAGCCTTTACTGGCAGGCTGTACCCTGAGAATGACAGTGGGAACTGTCTAATAACTTTTCTCTCTTTTTCAGGTGTTTCTAATAGAATATACGGGCCCATTGTTCATCTATTTTGTGTTTTATTTCCGCATGCCTTTTATCTATGGCCTGGATGACAGGTTTACCACGAGCCGACATCCAGTAGTTAAGTAAGTCGCACTTCAAGGCCAGAGGAGTTAATTACTTTGGGGGATCGCAACTTTAATCCAATTGTCTTGCCCTATTTGTCTCTCTAGCTTTCTGAAACGCTTTTATCTTGCTGTTTCTAGCTTGGCATGTATCTGCCATTCTTTCCACTACATCAAAAGGTTGATTGAAACATTATTTGTTCATCGGTTCTCCCATGGGACTATGCCACTGAGGAATATTGTTAAGGTAAATTGTCACAAAATCTACTTGCAGCCCTTATTTAAAATTCAATCTGGCCATTCTCTGCAGTACTCTACTAACTAGCCCAATTTTGGGTACTGATTGTAGGGCAGAGCACTACCACTCATAATGAGAAACTCATTGTGCATTAACATTAGCATGTTCCTCTTGATGTTTACGTGCTGCTGTACCATTCCAAATTCTTGTTTTCCCAATTTCTGCTGCAAGGTGTGATACTTCTGTCCCCCTTCCTCTAGAACACTTTTCTGAACACATAGATTGATTTTTAAAATTAATCAGTTCTGTTCTTTGGACCCTTGTTGGCTGGAAGCATTGAATGGCAGGTACAAAATATTTCACAGTAAATCTACCTGAACCACTTTTAGCATTTATTTTAGTAGAGTATTATTTTAAGAGTGCTTAAGTGACAGCTTTGAAATGCACTGAACTAAGCAGTGCTCTCAGTGTCAATGAGAAACTTTCTATTTTGCATTAGTTTCTGCCATATAAGTGCTCCCAGGTTTGTAAACAGTTACATAAATTCAATGCTATTAACTTTTAAAGCTAGGGCCCTTCCACAATACACTGTTATAATGCTATTATTCCACTTTCAACATCCTGTGGAATTCTGGGGCTTGTAGTTTACTGAGGCCAAAGAACTCTCCGACTGAGAATTCCAGATGCTCCTCCCTGAACATCTAACCCAAGGATTCCATAGGATGTTGAAAGTGGAATAATAGTACTATAATAATGTAGTGTGGAAAGACCCCTAATTTTATGCTTCTGAAATGGGAGAAGATTTTTGTGGCTTACATCCTAACTAATCCTGTGTTGATGGATAAAGTGGGCAGAGAGATCATTTTTACTGAACATCCTTCACCTCAATCTGTTCCAGGGAGTTGGGAGACCCTCTGAAATAGTGTGTCTTTGGAGATAAATGACATGGGAAGCTGCAGTGGGCAGGATCAAATCTGTTAAGATCACCTCCCCCTTTTCCCTTCAGTGGAAGCTCCCATGAACGCTTAGCTCCACGTACAGATAGAAGAAGCTATTCCGTTTGCTAAAAAGATCCCATGATTCAATCCAGTTTGTTGTACCTACTGGATATTGTGTGGGGCAACTTTTGGAAACAGTGTTTGCTGAAGGCAACATTTCCCGCTGGGAGTTGTTCATCCTTCATTGAGTTGTGTGGATCAGAAAAAGATTGCTGCTATAATGCTCAACTTGACAAATGCACAGAGGCCTCACTTGGAGATGCTGATACTCACTCACAGTATGCCATGTGAATTGTGTTGTGGATATGTGTAGTCTCATTCCCAGGTTGTAGATGTGTGTGTGTGTGTATTTAACATTTGAATCTGGCCATACAATACTTCCTTCTAGTAGTTTGCTCTTTGTCAGTTATGCTTTCTGGTGTATATATAACATAGAGAAATAAGCAACATATGTAAGGTGTTTTTGTCAGGCTTGGGGCAAAACAGTCTGTTCTTAGTGGCACTGTTGTAAGAGAGAAAAGAGTACAAAGGGATTGTAATGAATGAGGCAGACTGAAATTCTATGTAGGAAATGTTACAATATACATTTTGTAGACTGGATGACGGAGTAATATAGTACAGTTATAGCTAGCAATTCATATTATGCAGTTAGATGGGAAATGGTTTAATAAGTCAATGTTGGCTAATGGAATAGATGTAAACTTATAATACCCTTTTTAATAGTAAAAAGTGGACCTTTTAAATTTCTTTTATATTTGTTACAGTCTGTCTGTAAAGCAATAAATAGTACTTTTAAAAAATCAGCAACAAGCGAAATATGATGCACAAGAAGATACCACAAACCTACATTGTCATTTGGATCTGGTGATGATTATGATGAGGTTATTATTATTATTGTTATTGCTGTATTTCTTGTGTTGGTTACACTGGCTTCTAGTATGCCTCTGAGCTTAAGTCAAGGTGCTGGTGTTGACCTACAAAGCCCTAAATGTCTTGGGGCCAAGATATCTGAAAGACCGCCTCCTCACATTTGAACCTACCAGAAATCTGAGATCTTCAGAGGAGACCCTGTTGTGTGTCAACACTTCCTGAAGTTAGGTTGGTGCGTACACCAAACAGGGCTTTCTTTGTAGCAGTGCCTTGACTGTGGAACTCCCTACCCCAGGGAGTTAGGCTGGCCCCATCTCTTTTTAAGCTTCCAGCAGGCAGCAAAACAATGCTGTTCCACTTTTGCATTCAGTTTGAAATTGCCACTCTAACTGTTTCAAAACTGGATTCTAGGATTGTTTTTAGATGCTTTTAAGAGTTTTAAAAGAGTATTTTAATGTGTCTTTAAAATGTTTTTATCTTTGCATTCTTTTAATTGGTTTTTATTTGTACATTACCTTGGGAGCCCTTTGGAGGCAATACAGAAATTCTTTAAAGAAACAAATAAGCAAGCAAATAAATATTACCACCACTGCTATTATTACTACAGCTGTAGTATGACTTCTACTATTACTATGACTTCATTAATTTATATCCTTATTCCAAAACTGGGACTCAAGTCAGCTCATAAAAATGCAAGCAAATATAATTAAAATGTCATTTGCAGAGACATGAGTAAAAATTTACAAAAAATTAATTAAATTGCATCTGTTCTTAAAATTAAAACCATTTAATACAAAGCCATAAAAGATAAAAGTCAGAAAAACTAGAGCCCCTGTTGTCAGCTGGAATAGGGAAGTTTTCACCTGTTGACAAAAGAGAGCAGAGGAGGGAGTTCCAAAGCCTGGGAGCAGTCACAGGGAAGGCCCTCTCCCTTGTTCCCGCTAAATGTGGCTGTCAGGGCTGAGAAAAGGCAAGCTCTTAGAGGAAGACCCAGGCCCTTTCTGCACAGCATTTTCTGTGCAAAAGGGCACCTGGAGCATCACACGATTGTGAGGAGCGATCTGCACGACACACTCACAATCGTGTGATGCTCCACGGGCTGGCAGGTGCTGATTGCACACCTTTTCATTTTCGGCTAGAAGCCAAAAATTGGTGTGCGATTGCGCATTGCTCCTGGGCCCCACGTGCACTTACCTGGCGTGCAGAGCCTCCAGAGCCACGCTGGTCGTGCTTCCTGCCCCAGCACAACCTGGGAAAGTCCCGGGCTGCATTGCAGAAGGAAGAGGCGGGGCTCTCGCACGAGCAGGCAGCTCGTGCGGAGCTGAAGCAGCAGGGACACAAGAACCTCTTGCCAGAGGCTGCTCGTGCAATCCGCGTACCCCAGCGCCAGAAGAAGGTAAAGTGTGGAAAGGGCCCCAGTCTTTCAGTGGCCAGGATCTAAGCTATGTAGGGATTTATAGGCCATAACCAGCACTTTTAATTGTGCCCAGAAATGAACCAAGAACCAGTGATGCTGTTGTTGCAATAGAGGACTTGTGTGCTCCCTGTAGCCGGCCCCAGTTAACAATCTGGCTGCAGCTCTTTGGGCCAACTGGAATTTCTGAATACTTTTCAAAGGCAACCCCTTGTAAAGGTCATTATAGTAATCAAACAGTGTATAACTAAGGCCCTTTTCGGCACTGGGGTGCGGGGATCGTGCGAGCAGCCTCCGGCAAGAGACTCTCGCGTCCCTGCTGCTTCAGCTCCACATAAGATGCCTGCTCGCGTGAGAGCCCCGCCTCTTCCTTCCGCAGTGCAGCTTGGGAGTTTCAGTTTGTTCTCCTTTCTCCAGTCCATTATAGATGACAGACACTGGTTTATAATCTTGCCAATTTTCTTTTTTTGTTTGAGGTGAAGGATCACAGGAAGTAATACCATGACAATTGCTCATGAAGTATTTCCATTTCATAAACTGATTCTCCGGCTGCCACTTCTTGCTAGCTAAAGACTCCTTGGATCAAGGATACAACTCCAGGCTGCAGGTTCTCTGTGATCCTTAACGGGTGTATTCCTTTGATGATACTTTAACTGCTGTTACAAAGCAGTTGCTCTGATTAAGCCTTCTGCTTAGTGACGAGGCTTCTGAAAAATTAGCTGCTCAGTGGCAGCTAGCCAGTTATTGTATTACTGCTATTGATCTCAGCTGAAGTAGAGACCATGTACTCTAGAAGCCTTTGCTGTTCGACCGGGAATATGTTCTTATAATAAATCACGTTATTTTCCCTGAATATGGTTGTTCACATTAATTATACCATTTAGTGCTGAGTCTGGTCCAATACAGAGATGGATCTTTTCGAAATACTTTACTGCCTTGGGATGGGTGAAAACAAGCATAGCCAATTGATGGCTTGCATTTGACAGATCATTGTTTCAGGACATATGTAAGAAATAGAGCTTAAATATGACCTCATACAAATGGTAGTATGACCTATAACATTACCTTGTTACTTTAGGGAAGTAACAGGGGCATAGCATGGCTGTGGTGTGCTAGAAAAGAGGAAATTTCTTCCACAAGAGAGCTGATGACTAAAACAGGGTCATATGGAGGTTGGACTAGGATCATGTCCCTGTACAGTCCAAGGAATTGACCTCGGTCATTGTGGTACGGAAATGTACACTGTATGTTCTGTGATGTATCATTAAATATGAGCAGGAAAAGCCTCTCTGAGTTCGAGTTAAGTTAATGTTTGAGGGTCTGTTTTCATTCAAGTGAAGACTTTTAAGAACTATGGTTCATTCACATGTTAATAGAATTGATAAAACTCCTGCCACAGAGTTAGAATGCCTCTTTGTATATGTTTGTGTTGTGGAGTAAATCAGGGTTCATGTTCTCATTAATTGTCTTGTTACACCGATAGGGAGCTTTTCTCTGGGATCTGGTATTTAGCTACAAACGTTCAATTATATTACGAATAAATGAACAATAATAATCTCTTAAAAGTAACTACTGTTAAATATGAAAGAAATATTACTTCTCAGTTTTTAAATAGCTTCCATTTTAAATGTCTTCCCTAAATGCTTGCTATTTCTTTCTTTCTTTCTGTATTAACAGCTACAAATCTTATTTGTGGCACTGTCAGTAGCACTAAATGTTATGTGTTAATAGATAACTGCAATTTTTTCTGTCCATTGAAATGCAAGCTACTTGCAGAGTGAGAGAGCTTATTGTGAGAACCCTAAAGATGGTGGATCTTAATAATGCATCTGCATATGAGAGGAAGTGTGGTGCAGTGGTTTGAGCATTGGACTATGACCCTGGAGACCTGGGTTTGATTCTCCTCTCAGTTATAGGCCTTTTCCACACTACACTCTTATAGCGCGATGATTCCACTTTCAACATCCTATGGAATCCTGGGGTTTGCAGTTTCGGGAGGGGCCGGCTGGAATCATTGCACTATAAGAAAGTGGAATCATCGCACTATAACAATGTAGTGCGGAAAAGGTCTATAACAGGCTAGTACGGAAATGGCCACAGACTTTGGGTGTGCCTCATACTCTCAGCCCCAGGAAACCCTGTGATAGGGTCACCTTAGGGTTGCCATAAATCAGAAGCCACTTGAAGGCACACAGCAACAACATTGGGCAAACACACATTTTCCTGTGGATCTTTCACCCAGGATGAAAACAGAAGGAAAATATTATCCCTCCCCAACTCCAATTATGACTGTGTTATTGAGTGCAACATTTTATCCATAGATGTGAATGGCAGCCAGTAATTTACATGAGAGAAAACCTAAACATACATGATAACTCTATTGAATTGTGGAGTAAATTTGCCAGCAGTTGTTTGGGAACAGATTTTTGTTCCTCCTTACAACTTATTTGTTAATGAAAATTATGTATTTATTTCCATAGAACTTAATGGCAGCCCTTCAGAACTCTTGAGCTCTTTGTTCTCTGTATAGTCACTCTGTTTCTTGACCACACTAGGAAGAAACAATGATACAGAACTCAAGTGTGTGTTTGCATATTGCACATGTGCATACACAGATGTGCGAGCACACACACACATATAAAGATAAAATACTGGCAGTGGCTCTACATAGTGCAAAATATTAATATGCATACGAATGCTTTGTTTTGCAGAACTGTGCCTATTACTGGGGATTTGCTGCCTGGCTTGCTTATTATATCAACCACCCTCTTTACACACCACCCTGTAAGTTGCAAAATAAGTGAAAATAATTTAGAATATTTTGTGCTAGCAGTCCTAATTGAGTGCTAATCACGAATTTCATAATTATTTTGTTTTTATAGCCTATGGTCAAAAACAAGTCAACTTTGCTCTGATCATGGTTCTTGTAAGTATGCTCCAAATTTAAAATGTGGCCATGTGATAAGAAAGGTTCTTTCTTGTATCTTAGATTTTCCACGGAGCACGCAAATATTTCTTAGGCTCTAGTGCTGTGGTCCTTGGAACAATGTTCCAGGATTCATAGCATAGATTGGATCTCCTGCAACCTTGTAGGAGATCTGATCTTTGATTCCTCCACTCCCTGTCCCTACGGAAAGATCAGGAGAAAGGCAAGATATGGATTAAACAAACAAACGATATCCCCAACATCAGAGCACCAGTGATAGGATAGGGAAAAATGGGCTGACTGTATCCCAGTGTGGTTTGGGAGAGGCTCTTGATACACACTCTGTGTCCTAAGTCTGGAGACACACCACCAACCCACAGAGCCCTAAAGCTAGGTTAGATGTCTTCTGTTTACTGTGGACAATGAATAGGGTTTGGGGGAAATGAATGGGCAATATTGCTTTTCCATTTCTTTCGCTCTGCTGGAAGGACACCCCCCCCCAAAGGGCTGTGGAAATGTCAGAATGCTATTATTTTGGAGTATTCCAGCCTACTTTGGGTTTTTACAGTTGGCCTTCCCATGGCTTAGGGAAGCAACATGATGAGGGGAGGAAACTCTTTCAGGTAGAGGCTGAGGAGCTGAAGGCAAAGGAATCCTTTGAGGGCCGATCAGGGAAGTAGGGTTGGTGGTGACAGAGTGGCAGCAGGTGAAGTCTTTTCTACCTGCCCCCTGGTCTCTCTCTCAGTTTCTTGCATACAGACAGCAATGCCCACCAGCACAAACTTGTTAGAAGAACAGAGTAAGACCTCTTTGGCTTCTAAGATAAGTTAGGATCTGGTACATTTAGGGTATTTAGGCTGAAACTTATGTAACAAATGGCACAATCAGACCTTTTAGAAGCATTGCTCTGTGGATGAGGAAGCATAAGGAATCCCTGTAGGCTACATATTCCAAATAGGAATTTGAAATATAGAGTGGGATTTTAGGAAGGTCTTACCAAGGATTTTGTTTGATTGGGGAAAATAGGTTTTGAGCAATCATGCTTTCTTTGTCTTTCATCTCTCTCTCTCTTTCTCCCTCTCTCTCTCTCCTCTCTCTTTCTCTCACGGCAGACCTGTGAAGCCGGAAATTTTTCTATCCATGTTGCACTTAGCAATCTGAGAAGAGATGGTAAAAGCTGAGTGCTTTTCTCCTCCTATTTTTTAAAGGTTGCTTGAGTAAAGAAACTAAAGAAACACATGCATGCACAGAGTTTAAAAGGGCTTGGAGTGAATCTGTTTGAAGTCTGGTTTCCTACAATACTGACTGGTTTTCACTTACCAACTGTGGAAATTAGGCCTGCCACAAGGGGGAACTGTAAGAAAATGTTAGTGTGAAATACTTCTGTTGAGGGTTGTAGCCAGCCATGCTCTTTCAGAAGAGACCTTCTTCCTTCCATCCATCCTCCTTGGCCCCGTCTCGCAGCACTGTCCGCATCATTGGCCACTGTGCCTGCTCATTCTTCACTATGTGATTTTGGGGTTTCACTCAGTTTAGGCTTATTTATGTATTTATTTAAGCCTCCTTCTTCCTGGCTTGGCTACACCTGGCAGAGGCACATTTACCACTCTTGGGACCATTGTGGGCTTGTTGACCTTTAGAAGCAGCGGATGCTTGTCTGTGATTCTCTTTGGGCTTTCCCTGAGCTTTGACTGCCTGCCCTCTGGTGGGACAACAGTGCTTTCCTTTGGATTTCATAGTCTGATGCACTTTGTCCCAGAGCTATCTAGAGAGAGTAGTGAAAATCAATTATTTTAAAACTAACTCCTGATAAAGGATGCCATTTTTCTCTTGATCTGCAATGAATGAATGTATACAGTCACAGAATGCTACTCTGAAAGATCAGGTCTTTCAGCAAAACAAGTAGCTACAGATTACCAGTGATACTCAGTAAGCCAATATACTATGAAGAGCATTGGACAATATGAAAAGATAAACCAGAGAAGGTACAATTTTGAAAAATCTGTGTGGATCTTTTAATTGACAGGATCCAAGACCTGTAAGATCCCTTATCCAACGAAGAATCCTTTCACCTGGCTCTTTTATTTTGTGTCTTGCCCTAACTATACCTATGAGGTATGTACTTTTTTTAAAAAAATCAGACAGTACTGTAAGATTTAGCTTTTGGTTGGTGGATATATATTTTAAATTGCTATAAATTTCAGCACAATAGCAACTCTTGAAGTGTTGAATTGCAGTCCAAAATGTGGTTCTTTGTGTTGATAACACTGGATTCTATACTTTGCAAGTATTGTGTGTATACATAAATCAATGGGAATCTAACATCTTTTGTATAGTAGCTACTAAGGGGGTAAATTGCAGGGAAAAAATGGGCAGAGGGACACAGCAAGCATAGGTTGGGCAAGTTGTTCTTGCTGGTGGGATGTTTCTGATGCATAATTAGTCTGTGCACACTGAATTTTAAAGAAAATGGTTATTTCCTAAATTATTTTGTTATTTAGTTTATTGTGTTTTGTGTGCCATTTGAATTCTCTGCCTTGAGTATCTAAATATACTGAGCTGTCTCCACTGTATATTCTCTCTATCTCAAACTGCAGAGCAAAAGCAGACAGCAAGTGAAGATGGATTTACTGGTCTGATTCACAATTATATTACATTCACAGCAGAAAATGCTGAAATGAAGCCTGGAGTAGCTATGAGTTGGTTTTAGTGTAGAAGGACCGTGAGCTCTGTTTGATTCTGAACAAATTCATGGCTTAGACTTTTAATTCTGGGGATTTATGTCCTTTGCACCAGGCTCCAGTTGGTGGAACCCAGTGGTCTATCAAAAGACAAAGTAGATCCTACAATTTGTTGTCTAACCACCAGTACTGTAAAGTGACGTAAATTCTCCATTTCCCTATAGGAATTTAGCTGGGATTTTTAACTTCTTCGAGCAAAGGAACGTACCAAGGAATTGTAACAGAAGGTGCTTCCAGACAGACAGCTCCTAGCATTAGCAATCAAAAGGCACTGGCCATTTCCACACTTGCCTGTTATAGTGCTATTATTCCACTTTCAATATCCTATGGAATCCTGGGGTTTGCAGTTTAGGGGCAGGCCTCAAAGGCCCTTCCCTAAACTGCAAACCCCAGGATTCCATAGGATGTTGAAAGTGGAATAATAGCACTATAACAGGCAAGTGTGGAAATGGCCACTGTTCAGCAATTCCACCTTTATCTTGAATTGGTTTATTGTGGAAAGAAAAAGATGGCAAAAGCAATGGGGACAGTAAAACAATGTCTGGACCCTGTTCCTTCAAGGCTGTAATTGACAATACAAAGTTCCTCTGGAAGCACCTAGAGTATAATTTCTGTATGAATACCTTACACCAGAGAGTCAGAGAGGGAGATGTTTTCCATAGGAATCTGAAAAGGGATTAAATTTGCAGGTAAGGGGGGGCCAATATGTATGCCTATTATGATTGGATTACAATTCAAGCCCCCCACTCATTCAGAAGCAAAACCCAGAAATGCAATCGATTGTTTTAAAAGGAAAAACAGCGTTTAACAGCAACAAAAGTAGTGTGGTGGAGTGGAAAGATAATAATAGGACAAAAACTAGAATATGCACACTACAGTTGGCCTCTACATTTGCAGGATTTTCACAGATTTATTTCACAGATTTCATTATCTGCAATTTTCTCCAACCCCTGCCCTCCACCTCAAAAGCTTCTTTTTTGGGAGAACTTTCCCTCTGGGCAGCTCTGATAAGGCCGTGCAGCTGTCTAAAAATCACCTCTTGTCCTCCTCCACCCCATCAGCTATTGCCTGGCTGGTTAAGCATGGTTTGTAGTCCAGTTTCTCAGCTCCACAAACCCTTTCCTGATACCCCCCCCACCAGACCCAAGGAAGGAAATGGGCAAGAGAAAGGAAGTATAAGGGCACCATGTCAACCCACCCCTTTCCCCTCTCCTTACCCTGGCCTGGTTTGGATCCTGGGTGCCTGTTCTCCCCACCATGTCTCAGTCCCCTTCCCCCTCCCCACTTTGATATTTGTGATTCTTTCACTTTTGTGGAGGTCCTGCACCCCTAACCCTAGTGAATGTGTTGGGCCAACTGTAGTTGCATTTTCCAAATTCCCCTACTATGGTTTGAACTTGATGGAAGTTGTAAGAAATTATTAGGGTCAGCTTCTCAGAAGAAAAACTCTTTGGAAAGAATAATTAGTAGCACAAGACAAAAGGTGTAGGCACCTGGTTAAAGAAGCCTAGTGGGAAGCTTTTGACAAATTGTTTGGATTTTTGACTAATTTATAGGGTACAAGATGGGACTGCCCTTTCCCAGCATTTGGTCTTAAAAGCTTATATGTGAAATGGGGAAAAAATGTTTGTCTCTCTCCAGCATTGAAGGGGATGAAGTGCAGAAATGTCTACCTATATCTCTGCTGGGCAGCATGGATTATATGTGCCTACTGAGAAGATGCTGGTTGATGTTCTAATTGGTTGCATGGTTGTATTTCTGTGTATTATTTTTGTTAGTTAAACAGATAATGGAAGTAGCTTTGTTATATATACTCATTGGTGGTTTTAGCAATTTTAGTCAGGTGAAATTATTCTGATTTTTTCCCCCCAATGCAGCTGGGCACATGGATTGGTTTTACTATCTTGACTCAGTGTGTACCAGGTAACTAGTACTCTTAGCTTTAAAATGTTTAAGGTATTATTCTGACTTGAGTGTTTCATGAACTTTGACCTTACTTCTCTCTGTCTTTTGCAGTGGGACTGTTCACCTTGCTCTGTTTCATTCAGATGACAGTCTGGGCAAAGGATAAACATGGCACTTATATACGAGAATTTAAGGATTATCCTAGCCTTAGAATGTCCATCATTCCTTTCTTACTGTAAAGAATAAGTTTCTTTCTCCCATCCTGAATTTTAGGAAACAAGGTCATTGGACTGTACAGAGACATCTATAGGCAAAGGAGAGGATGTTATCATATGGTGATAATTTAAATGAACTGTTTGAGGTGCATGCTGAAACTATTCTGCTATGAGAAATAACATGGGCTCAAAGACCACCTCTCTCAGGGTCTTGTTTTTTGTTTTTTTGAATGTTCAAAAATTTAGTATTGATTCCCTTTTCCCCTCTGTTGCCTTCTTTGTAGTGAGGAATGTTGGAGCTAACTCAGTGTGATTGGCCCAGTGTTTTTAATTTTGTGGAGGGGAGGAAGAATGACAATTTGCCATGAAATAGTCTGGAAATTCACCAATCTGCATATTCTGGGGAATGTGCAAGGAAGGAAGTCTCCAGATGGGATTGCATTTAACAGCCAAGTCAGACAGTTGCATGGACTGTTTCAAGAAGGCATTTGCTGCGGCAAATACACTTAAAATGTCGATGAAGGTGTTACTGAGAGAAAACGTTCGAACTCAGAAGAGCCATTCTTTTATGTTAAGAACAATAATTTGATAATAACCTAGTTGGGACTGTACCATTTCATTTTCCAGGATTGTATCACATGATTAATCTACCTGTGTTTTTCAGTCATGGACAGTATGTTTGTACTTCAGTTCTATCCACAATTACTTGACAATAAGGCTTGCTGAACTCAGTGGATTTGAGTGTTGGGTTACGACCCTAGAGACCAGAGTTCAGTGCCCCCACTTGGCCTACCAGTGACCTTGGGCATGTCACAGCCTGTGATAAGTTCACTTTAGGGCTGCTATAAGTCAGAAATGACCTGAAGGCACACAGCAACAAATATGTAGAAGAGTGGACTGAAGTTGAATTGAGGTCTTCAATGTCTAACTCTCCTGTGTTATCTTTTCCCCTAGAGTGGTCAGTATGATTTAAGGAGGCTATGAAAAGATCATATCAAGAAATGGGGGTAATATGGTTTGAACTTCAAAGAACTTACATAAAACTTTAGCAACAAAGATTTATTTGTCTAGAAACAATGTACAGAATTTTTTTCCACTATTTGTAAGGAAAATATGCAATAAACTCAAGCTTATATTTTGAACTCAGCCTAAATAATTATAAGACATGCTATGGCTTGTTGGTGAAGGTTTAGATTTTGTTCATTACCTGTCAAAATAATCTTGCTCTGTTTGAAAGAGACATACACAATAACAGGGGGGATGGGACTTGTGACCTTCCAGTCATTGTTGGATTTCAGGTCTCATCAGTCCTTGCCAGCATAGCCAATAGTGAGGGACCATGGGAACTACATTCCAAAAACATCTAGAGCCATGGGCAACTTTGCTGGACTTGGGGCTCAGTTTTCTATGCTGGAAACTTCCAGCAGTTTTATGGATGACCAAAACATACCTAGAAGAGGATGGACATCTTCTTGTTCTGAAAAACATTTTTAGAAAAATTAAACTGTGTGGGGAGTCATTTTAAAACACAGGTTGTTGTACCTAGCATTTTATTCTTTTTCTCTTTTTGCCAAAAAGGGACAGTTGAGGGAGAACTGGTGGAAGGTCAGGAATTGTAATAACATCCTTGCAGAGGGTGTGTTTGCCCAACCCTGGTGTCCTATAGTGGTAAACATCTTTACTATACACTACAGATGCAGTCTGATACAAATATAAGGACAAACATTTTTGTTGCATGGTAAATGCTACCTGAGAGAAGGTGGTTTGGGTGATGTTACTTAAGATAGTGGAAAATCACAAATCACAATGAATGTCTCCTAAGGTCCCTGATTCAAATTCACTTACACATTTACTAATCATTTTTCCATTCAAAATTATGATTACAAAACAATCGAAATGTGGGCAGGAGTCTTGTTAGGCCACCTAGTCCTACTCCTGTTTTGATGTTGGAAATCTAGAGCTAGAACATTTCTAGCCTTTGCTTGAAGACTTCCAGAAAAGGAAACATCACCAGCCCTTTACACAATTGGTTCATTAAAAAGAAAAACTTTATGATCATTGAGAAATTTTTCCTAATGTTCAGTCAGTGTTTCCCCTCCTGGTAAACTATAGCCCATTAGATGGGAGATCTGTCCACTGAGACAACAGAACACAAAAGTTGTGCTCTCTTCTTCATGAGAACACCTCAGGTATTTGATGCATTCTGATTGCCAAGTTGCCCATTCCTGGCATAAGGAACTAGTTCCTCAGAAGCTTGGTTAGAAGTTCTCTATAGACATGCCTTTGCCTTTCCTGGCCTGGTAAAAGCCATGATATGAAATTAATAGACTTAAATTTACTACTCTCCAGCACTGTTACTGAAAAAAACTAGAAATCTGTTTATGTAAAAAACATTTACCTTCAACAAGTGCTCAGAGCAATTTACAACACTGAAACATATAAAACAATAGAGATTAGCTCAAAGTGAGCCTCAAACTGCGTGACATTCATGCTACAGGATTCTAAAAGGTGTTAGTAGCACCTTGGAGATCTCTTTCCTATTGTTTCTTGTTGGTGTCACATAGTTACATTAAAGGATGATCTAGGCCTAGGTTAAGTCCTCCTATTAGCTTTTCACAGTGGAGAAAATGGCACGTGTGAACCCCACTGCTGGTTGCTTTCATTAGGCTGAAGTGAGTCTGAAGTAATATTGAAACTTTGGAATTTTCACTATCTGCTAATAGGTTTTGCCTCCCAAGTTAAAACTATAAGCCACTAAAAGTGAGTTGGAAATGTAATGAAGGCCACGGGAGACAAAATGTTTCCTGCGAATCCATAAAACCTTAGCAAAAAAAAGACTAGAAGCACAGTAGACTGGTTTTTGTCCCCCCTGTGGAATAAAACATTTTGAATCTTTCTCTCCTTCACATCACTATCTATAAAATTTTACTATTTCATAACTGGAAACCTGGGTCTCTCTTAGTTACAGCTTAAACATCTGTTAGGATGAAGTCCAAATGAACTAAGTGAAAACTGTCCTTGATTAGTATCAAATCTAATGTTGTGTACAACATAAATTCCACTTTTTAAAAAGTTAACATCCATGCTTTTTTTCCCACTTTTGGTTTAGAATGGAACAAGTAATGGACATGCAAACTTGGCTTTTTCAAAAGTCCCACGTTCCCAGGTGATAGTGTTATTCTGAACCAAGCTCATTTGAACTCATCACTCTGCCCAGCGAGAGTCCTTATGCACAGTCCTCAGATGCCGGGCACCTTGCTTCAGTGGCTAGACAGAACCTCTAAGCAGTTGCCTGCCGATAGAAAGCAGGGGTCACCTTCACCTCTCTATTAGCTCCAGCTGCACGAGGGTGTAGAGGAATTTCCTCATCCTCCATCTGCTGTTTAGCAAAATTCACAAAAACCTATTGGAGGAAAACAGAGAAGTGTACAATCAAATCCAAAGGCAATTCTCAAAATGCCTTATAAAGCAGATGTGACAGGCATTTGCAGAGATCTCCAGAGGGCCTTGGGATGTCCTTGCAGTGTGTCCAGTTACAGGAAAGTAACTGGATGTGTTTCTGCTCATCTTTGCTTTCCAACAACATGGAAATGGGGGGGGCTTTGCAGCATATAAGACAACTTTTGGAGGGGATTTTGGTGGCCACATAATCAGAACAGAATTCTGACCTCTGCAACAACCAAAAAAGTGAGTTGTGATGGTGTAAGTCTGATTTACATCTTCTTAATTCACAAACAGGATGCCAGCCAGCCTGTCTGTAAAGGTTGCAGATATTTTTCCCACTGAAAAATTCCTGGTCATTATTATTTGCCTTACTTCACTCTGCAGTTTCAGATAAATATGTTGTGGCTACAAATCTAGAAACATATACTTATTTTAGAAACTACCTGTTGTCAAAACCAGTAACAGACTAGGCTGGTTTCCAGTTTAGTTGTTTGCTCTTAATTGGTGGGTTATTTCCATTTTCGATATATTTTTAATTTACCTGATCCAGGGTGGTTTGGGTGACAGAGTATTCTTCAATGTGTAGGCTGTCCTTATTGGAAAGAATCAACCGGAAGATCTTGGCCAGTGAATAAGAGCATATCTGGTACTGAAGCATGTTATAGTGTTTCTCCCTCTGTATGCTCCCTGGGAAGTTCAGCTGCATGAAGTGCTCAGCTAGACTAAGATCCGGCGGCAATCCAGGTTTAGGGGCCTTGATTTTCATGCTGACGATGTATCCATCTCCATATCTGTGAAATGCCCATGGTTAATGAAGTGACGAGTGTGCTACTCAGGTAAGGATATTGATCAAATGCAGAGGCATTTAACAAATGCAATCAATCTATCAGCTGTCCAAATTTGAAACTGACTGTAGTTTTCTTACATCTTGACTCTAGATTTAAAAGTGGTGCATGTGTGTGTGTTCATATGGACCCATAATAGGGAAAGGACAACAGGATATGGCTGAGATTAAGGAACACAAAGAGATATTTCCAAATGCTTGCAACTGGGGTTTCAGAAAACTTAGGATTTCTTTAATGAGGTACAGTCCTGATTTTTACATAAACTAAACAAACTGTAATGCTGATCAGGGACAGCAGACTGCACCCAGGCCCTTGTGTTATTCTCATGTGAAAATGAGTTGGTGTAGACAAAACCACAGATTGGAACCCATACAGAATTATTTCCCAGTCTGCTGCATACAACAAATGAAAGTTTGTTTTGTGACTTTGAATAGTCTCTTCTTTTTTAGTATTTCAAACTATTTTGGGTTCTTTGCATTAAAAAATAAACATACAGCATATTCAATAATGAAACAATTCTATGTTTGGAGTTGGAGTTATTTTATGTGTTAGGGTAATGAAGGGGGGGTCAAATGTAAATAAATATTAATAATAGGTTTTGTCACTGCAAGAGCAACAAGGATTCACTTGCAGCACCTGTTTGGGAGAGGACCAGGCAGGCATTGCAGATTTGGATCCATTTCAGGTTCCCAATCTGAACAACTGTCTACTGACTTTGTGCTTATCAGCTTGGATCCACAGAAGAGCAAGAAAATATCTACCTGTACAGGGCTACCCTTCACAGCATTACAGCTTTCTGTACTTCCTAAAGTCTTCCTTGAGGGCTGATGTGGTTATGAAACACATTTCTGAAAAGATGGAAATACTGACAGCCTTTAGACCTAAAGATGTTCTACAGCTGCACTAGCTAATCAAACTCTGCATGTAACTATGTGTCCTATATGGGGCACCCACCTACATGCAGGTTCCAGGTTTGAGGATCCTCAGATACCAATTTGGGGTGGGAGTGGGGGTGGGGGCTATTGTCTCCCCATCCCTGTTATTGCTGCTTTTGAAGCCACAACAGCAGTAAAGAGTAGCAGCAGTGGGGTCAGGATTCTGGAATTTGACAGCAGGCCTCTTGTTGAGCTGTGTATCTCTGGTAGTGACCCCAAAACATCACACTGTGTATTGAAGTCAGCAGACTGATGTACTTGAAAAACCAGCTATTGATTTCTATAGCATGTAGCTATAGCAAAGACAGATTTAACACTGTTTACCCACAGGGACCATAGAACTACACCAGTGGGGAATGGTTAGGAATCTCTAACCAAGAATTCTAAACTTGCTACCCAAATTACCATTTCAGAATTCTTTGGGGGAGACAAACTGTACAAAATACCATGTCTGTAGTCCAGCTATGTCCCCCAAGACAGGTCTACTATTCCCTTGCTCCCATTAAAGTTAGTGCAGAGCTTGGTGGATTGTACTGAAAAAACAAACCATAATTTTTTTACTAAAATGCATTAGGATAAAAATGAGAGACAAATGCCGAGCTTACTTGTATTTGAGATGCTGGATGGTGCCCAGGCATTTGAAGGTCCCCTTAACCATGATGGCTAAGCGTGTACAGAGTGCCTCACATTCTTCCATGCTTGGAGAGAGAGAAATTATGTTACATGTCAGGCAGAATGCAAAATCAACTCCCCACCTCATTGTATAATCCCCCAGTTAAGACTTATCTATATTGGGCCAGACTCTGGACCCCCAGCCAATAAACCTCCTGTTGTGTTCTAGCTTGGGCTCACTTTGTCACACACAGGTAAGAGGCAGGGCAGAAAAAATTAAGAAACAATCTAACATAGTGGTTAGAGGAGAGGTTTAAATCCACTGAGCTACAAAAGTTGTTGGGTGACTCTGCATTATTTCTCATCACATTCTTTTTGCAAGGATTAAGTGGCAGAAGAAAATGATACATGCTGTCCTGCATTCCTTGGAAGAAGCGCAAGAAAAAAGCTCCATGCACTCAAAGCCAGCAGATCAGGAGGGAGGTTACATAGGTGAAAAGATTTCTCCCTGACTGGTAGCATTCCACCTGCAACCAGAAGTGGCATACTTTTATTTGTACACTATCCTGAGATCTTTTGATTCAGCAGGGGGCCGAATGAATTAATACATACACACACACACACACACACACACATCACAATGGAGGAGTGCATTCTATAATTTCTCTGAATGCTTGAGTCAGCTATCTGTGTGACCGAGAACTTTGGTTTCATTGCCATTTTTGTGTGAGCAAGTTTGCTTTACCTGTGTGAGGTCAGAACCACAGCTCTTCCATCTCTGATTACACTGACAATTGAGTTCCACAAGAAGCGGCGGGACTGAGGGTCCATTCCTGTAGTTGGCTCATCCTATAAGAACAGAATTAATGGACTACAACGACTGAATATTCATATTTTTTTTAAAAAATTTTTTGCAGTGTATGCCCTGCTGCTACTAGGAATGTTCATGTTCATGGTTCTAGCCAGGAACAGGGGCCTTCTACTATTGTGTGGAATCAATGGGGTTGGAGATCAGATTTGAAGAGGAGTAAAAAAAGAAGAGGGACATCTTTTGTACTTTCCATTCTTTGAATTCCACCTCCCCCCAGTCCAATAAATTTCTAAGATGCTCAAGTTTGGGGTTCAGTATTTTTGCTCTGGCACATTCTAGAACCAAATGCATTCTTCTGTAAAGGCGAAATGTGTTTCCAAATTTAACTCAGAAAACAAAAGCACGCCTCAAATACCAGAAGTCTGGGAAACACTGGTCGAGAGGGCATCATGTAGCTTGCTGACATTCAACATGGGCAAGAAGAGAAGCCATACAAAACATGACTGGTAACAAATTATACAGAAAACTAAACCCCTCACCCCCTCCCAAACAAAAGTCAATGGGAGGTTAACAGGACAGTGGTTCTTCAGGGAAAACTGAAGAGTTTTGAGCTAGAGTTTCCAGATCCTTGCAGAATTAAACCAGTTTTCTTTGCCAATTCTCTACTTTCTTAACCATAAGGCTACTTACTAGTAGGACTAATGGAGGGCAACCTATCAGTGCAATGGCAGTGGAGAGCTTGCGCTTGTTCCCGCCACTATATGTGCCTGCCAACTGATCTGCATATGCCAAGAGACCAAGCTTCTGAATGCCCCACTCAGCTACCTGTGGAAGAAAGAAAGCCACTATTAAAGTTACATCAAATACTATGGCCATTTCTGCACTAGAGTGTTATAGCGCTATGATTCCACTTTCAACATCCTCTGGAATCCTGGGTTTTGCAGTTTCGGGAGGGGCCAGCTGGCCAGCTGGCCCCTCCCAAAACTGCAAACCCCAGAATTCCAGAGGATGTTGAAAGTGGAATCATAGTGCTATAACACTCTAGTGCGGATGTGGCCTATAAGCTCAATTGAGTCCACGATGAATACAATACAAGTACCTAATGGGATCTTTACTAAGTCTGGTTTACCACCTCCCTTAGTATACATGCAAGAGTACTCAACATGTCAGTTCATGACCGGGAATGGAGGCCCGTGTATGTGTCTCCAATATTTATGCGACCAATGCAAATATTCAGGAACTAGTTGCTTGATTAAAGTATTTCTTTCCACACAAGGTTTCACTGATTTGCAATCCAGATTATATATTTTACTATTGCCTTTAAGACTGTTTTATGTTATTCTCTTCTTTGTGTTGTATTATATTAGATTAACTTTGAGATTTGGTACTGTTCACTGCTCAGCTATTTCTAAAAGATGAATTGAACAGTATATGCATTTTAATTTAATAAACATTCCAATTGAAAAGGGAGAGGTACAATGCAGTTCAAGAGAATAAAATACATAGGGCTAAATCTTATCTGGAATAGACCGCCGAAATCAATGGAATTTAATTGGGGGTAACAAGTTCCATTTATATCACTAGATCTACTCTAGGTAGGATTTATCTTCAAAGCTCAGAGCTCAGGACCCTTGTGAAATTGGGAAAATTGCAAATAACTCCACCTGCACTCCCCATTCCCTTCCAGTTCCCATGCAAAATGGAAGGGAATGAGTGGGAAGGGAGTTCATGTGAACCTTCTTTTCCTCCTCCAGTGTTCTCCCTCCCATTCATATGCATTTTGCCCTGGTGCTGAGAATGTGAGCCTTCCCCATCCCATTCCTTGCTGTTTTGCCTTTGCACAAGTTCTCCGTGCAGGGGCAAAATGCATGGAAAGGGGAAGGAGATCGCTCTGGAAGGGGAAAGGAGGGCTCACATAAGCCTTCCACCACCCTCAATTCCCTTCTGTTTTGCATGCGAAGGAGGAGCTCCCAAAGGGGAAAGGAAGGCTTGTGTGAGCCTTCTCCCACACCCATTCTCTTCCATTTTGCCTTGGCACGAGTTCCTCTACTCTAGGGCAAAATACATGGGAATGGGAGGAGAATGTGGAGGGGAATGCACATGCACTCACAATTAATCAAATTCATGAAGGTCAACCCTATGAATGTGGAGGGAGGACTGTATACCAAATAGAACAAAGTGCCACATGAGCTCGAATAAATAAATGCCTTGAGCACTTCAAGATTATATCCTTACAGATATGCACACAGCAGGACCTTTTTCTCTTCTCCTCCCCCCTGCAACCCTAGGAATTGTCTTGAGAATTTTCTAGCCCTCCATTTTGGGGTTCTTGAAGGGGCTGCACTTGGAAGGGGAGATGACAGCCTATTATGCTGGATTCCATAGTTTCACCAGTGTATCTCCATACAGGCTTCTGCTTGCAGCCCTAACCTTTTATAGGGCAGGCTGACATGATTGCATGGTCATTTCAGAAAGTTCTAGGAAAAATTATAAATTTCTATTTGTGTCCCATATAACTTATAAGGGGACATCATAATTTGTTGTGCAAATTAGGTGCCCTACTTGGAAGTTTTTGTATCAACAAGACACTCAGGTCAGATCTATGCAACAGGTATCTGCAACAGCTGCTGTTATTGCATAGCAAAAAATAATAGCAGATCCACTGCTCCGTGTTCCACACTTGGGAATTCACACACAACTCCCTTGTTCACTCTGATAATGTAAGGTTCTTCTTCGTGGTCTCTGTGCCTTCATACACTAGGAGCTTTAGCGCCTGCGCGGTAGCGTTCGGAAACTTCTAGAGCTTGTTCGCTTGGCGGGAACCCCTCCCCCACGCCGGTACTGCGCATGCTCCTCCCGCCGAGCAACGGTCTCTCCTCAGTTCTTTCTCGTCCGCCGCCGCGTACGGAAGGTTCTTTAGTTTGTTCCTCTCACGTCGTGCTTGGCTTGCTGTTTTTTCACGGTTTTACGGACTTTCGGACTGTCTTTGACCTCTCTTTCGGACTCCCCCTTCGGTTTTCGTCTTTTTGGATTTCGGAGTTTGGCGTTTCTTCGTCTTATGTCCGCGCTCTTTAAGAAGTGCGTGTCCTGCGGCCGCAAGGTTGCCCTCAACGACGGCCATAAGGAGTGTCTCTTCTGTTTGGGCGAGTCCCACAACATCCGGACTTGCCCAATTTGCAGGGATTTTACTCCCCAAACTCTTCGCAACCGCTCCGCGAGACTCAAATCTTATTGTTGGGAACAGTCTCTGCGGGCGATAGACGAGACCTCCACTTCCAAGATGGCCGACAAGAAGACGACCACGCCATCGACGGTATCGGCGGCTGCCGTTCCGTCCACCTCGTCGGTATCGGGCTCGGTACCGGCGAAACGCCGATCTCGGCGTTACCGAGGATCCCGAAGCTGTCGCGCAGGCGCTAAAGCTCCTAGTGTATGATGGCACAGATGACCACTCGAAGAACCACAGTTACAGGTAAGCAACCTGTTCATATTGTATGCATTCACAGAATGGATCTGCAGATCAGTTTATCTATGCACAAAACTGAAACACAGAAATGGGAATAATAACCAGATTGATTACTTGCATTCTTCATAGAGGCAATTGTTTACCTTTACCATAACACAGATTCAGATGTTACATGGACCACAGCCTCACATAACTCCCTTTTGTGCATGGTTATCTCTGACTGAAGCCCAAAGAACAGACGATAACACAGATGTTGAGATGCTCTTAAAGTTTTTACTGTGTAATTAGCCTGCCTCATTTACAGATTTTTACAAGGGGCTTGAACCAAGGGTAGCTTCTACTGTAGCACTCCTGGATTTTCCAATCACAATCTTTACTCTCTTTGTTTCTATAAGGATTGAAAGAATCTACTTTTATTGGTTGGACTAGCAGCTGTCTGTCTGCATACCCCTTTGATTTATTGCCCTTCCTACTTTTTTTTAAGCATCATGCTTTAATTGCTAGTGGGTGCTGAAGAAGAAAGTGTCCCTACCTTCTTCACTTCTGTTACTGGCACACCACGCAGAAGTGCATAAAGATGCAAATGCTCTCTTCCTGTGAGCAGATCATCAATAGCATCGAACTGTGGGCAGTAGCCCATGTTTTGATGAACATCAGAGATATGAGTCAATATACTGGAAAAAAACAGTAAAAAGGTGTAGATAGGTGGGTGGATGGAGAGTTCTTACTGAATTCCAGTTACAGTCAACCGGTAGTGAGAAAAGAAGCAAAGGCAAGACTGAGAAGCATATAACCCTCCAAATATTGAGCTGTAACTCCAACGACCCCTTGCCCCTGGCTATACTGCCTAGGGTGGACAGGAGTTGCAGTCTAACAATATCTCCATGTTCTCCATACTATATGGCCATATTATCATAAAATAATACATTTTGGAACAACTTATCTTAAAACTGTAGAAAATAAAGTTTAACAGCTTTGTTGTCTAAAACTCTTGCTTTTCTTATTTGTGATAAATGGAGGAAGAGGTTAAAAATGGAAAGCTTTAAAGATTTAGTAATTGCCCATTCCGGCTGCATAATGGTACATCGCAGTAACATGTACACACCATGGAACCAGACAGTAGGGACTTGCTATCGGTGCTGGATTGCTTTTCTGTATTATGTGTACTGTGTGACAGCTCAAACAGTCCAACATAGCGGGTACAGTGATTTTAAATTTGGCTCCCATACACATATACACAGAGAGAGGAAGGGATGGAGGGAGATAAATGTCTACTAAAAATGTGAAGACCTGGGGGAAAAAATTCTGGAAAAATCAGAAAAATCCACCCAATTTAGTAGGAGTGGAGGAGGAAAAGAAAAGCACAGAATACTTTTTTCTGTTCCATTCCTAGAAATATTTCTGGAATGCCTTCTGCAACCACTCAGGTAGATGCAGTTGCACTGGTTGATGTACTGATAGTCCACACTGAATGATTCCATGGATATAGGCTCCTTTTTGAAAAGAAATGAAGGATATACATTTAATAACAAGGTGAGAAAATCACATACACATCTGTGCTCCCTCAGTCAGGAAATCCAACAGTAAATACAAGGCTTCTCCCTTTCCAATACTTTAATGGATATTATTCTTGTTGCCATTTCAGTGCTTTAATACTAAAGGACAATTGTGAGAGAGATTGCTCCTGGTAAGAGATACAATGCATTACAGAAGAAATGCCTGATAACATTCTTTTTCAAAGTATTTCACCTCAAAATGTATCCCTTGTTTACCATGCAAATGGAGGAAAGAGATCAGAGCAGACTTAGGGCACACATCCTAAAAGGAGTAGAGGTCCTGGGTGGATCTGTTGTCTCCTCTCCTAAAGACAGCCAGTGTGGTGACCTGATTAGATTGCTAAACTGTCATGGGTGAAGCCCAAGTTCAAATTTCCATTCTGTCATGAAGTCGACTCGGTGACCTTTGGCTACTAACATTTCCCTCAGCCTAAACTAGCTGACAGGATGACAGCAAAGCTTAAAATGAGGCAGAGGACCATCTCAGGCTCCTTTGGCTTAAAGGTGTGACACAGATGTTAACAACAAACAGTTTATTAATAAACGACCTTGTGCAGAAATACAGATAACCCCTTTCCCTCAATGACAGCCAGAGAAGGGACATACTGCTAATGGCATTTGCTCAGTTGAGAGATATACATGGCCCCACGTTGTTCACTATGTTGGTTTGTTCTTGTCTTTCTCTCACAACTCACCTGTGGCCAGCCACTGTAGCATCTCCAGATGTTACTTCAGTATCTCCAGTCAGCATTTTAAATGTTGTTGTTTTCCCAGCTCCATTCACGCCCAGGAGACCAAAGCACTAAATTATATATTAACACAATATTTGTTACTTCCAGAAGATTTTAGAAGAGTTACTTCAAAGTTATATTACCATAAAGACGGACAACTCACCTCTCCAGAACGAACACCCACACAGAGTCTGTCTACAGCTGGAACACGTCTTCCTGCATAAATCTAGAATAGAAGTTTTTTTAAAAAATGCCTTAGTTTTGTGAAGGCTATGGCGGATCTACCTGAGCTTGACCTCTAATACTTTTAAGCTGAAAGGTGACATAACCCAATAGAAAAAGAATACGCAAGGAATTCTCCAAGTTAAATACTCACTGTTAATGAGATAAGCCAAGGTAAAAATGATTAAGAATATATCAGTTTTGTTTAATACTTAAAACTGTAACTATTAAAAAAATAGTTTCCCTTAAAATATAACAGGCTCAAAGATAAGTACCCTATTTGCTGGCGTATAAGACTCACTTTTTTCCTGAAAAATATTGTTTGAAAATGAGGTGCATCTTATATGCCAGTGCATCTTATATGCCGGCAAATAGTATTTGTTGGTGTATAAATGGGGTGTGTCTTATATGCTGGTGCGTCTTGTATGCTGGCAAATACAGTAAGTTAAGATGGCATAGCTTCCATACCTACAAACCAAATGACTTTTGTTTTATAGAAATGATGCAGTGTTTGTATTCACAGCCAGCCAGTAATGATGAAGCTTTAAAAGATGGTTTTTCAGTATCGTAGGAAGAAGGAAGGAATATATTTCACTTTCTCCAGTTACAATAATTTCTGGAGTTGATTACCTTAGTCAATTCTTGCAATTTCAAAATGTCCATTTTGCTTCCTCCATTCACGATTCTTTGTCTTTCCTCTGCAACATCCTCATCTTCATCTAGTATGGGCATCATAGTATTTTGGGGAAGCCTAAAAAAACCCAGACTGAATTAATTTAATAATCCAGTTTATGGCTGAAAAGCAACTTGCATTAACCCTTTCCTGACCAACACAGACACACACACACATAGACACACACACACACCAAGAATACTTTTGAAGCCAGACATATCTCCATGTTAACACTAATTTCACACAGGTAAGATTTCTGAAGGTGTAGAATTTTCCAACATACCATTTGGTACAGGAGAAATTATGTTGCATCAGAAGATTCAAAACAAAATATGCAACACCCTCCACTGCCAAGGCAACCATGTTTTTTCCAGCAAAATCCCAGTGAAATGGATTCAAGACACGCTCTTCTCCTTTGGGAAGAAACCAATCAAAATCATTCTTAATGACTACCTGAGTGAAGCTTTGTTTCTCTAAACGAAGTCTACTAAAATAGTTAACTTCACTACCAAGGAACTCCTACATGGGCTCCCAAAGCCCTATCATGAGGATGTTTAATGATGCACCTTTTAAACTCAGTCATGTTGTTATCAAAGACAGGAATCAATGATAATGCACAAGACTATTTGGATGACCTGAATTAAAGATAAGCAAGCACCTAGTATTTTTTCTCTCTGACATTCTCTGACATTTTAGGGGCCATAATAAATATGGAAGTGAGAGGAGGAGGGAGGGACAGAGAGACTAACAAGCAAAGAGCCATCTCTGCCCCAAGGAGTTTCCAATTAAATTTTGATTCAGAAGAGATGAGAGAGTGCAGAAACCAAAAAGAAGTCAGGGTAAAAAAATAAAAATATTCACAAGAACAATTATAGTAGCCAGGTTCCAATTAGATAAAAACCTTCATGTTAGTATACACTTGAAACATATGTTTCAATGAAGACATAATCTCTGCAGTGATGTTTCTATTTCTGGGAACTATAATATGAAGCAGTACTCCTTATATAAATTGAAGTGGCTATATATCAGATTTCTTCAATACACCTCAGTAGAAAAACTCTTGTTAGGGGTCTCTTTCAGGTACTCATCCATGAAGACTGAATGCACAATGAAACTGATAGGCTCCAGTCACTAACTATGTGGCACATTAATTTAAAATATTTACCAAGGCTCTTCTGTTCCCAGAAGGATTTGGATGGACACACCTAAACTGTGGGCAGAGTCTGCTGTTGCAATGCCAACCCACACATGCAGTTGCTCTGCCTGAACAAACTCCTGAGTAGGCGTTTGCAAATGGAAAATTAGGAAACAATTTTGTTTCTGTACAATATAGATTCAGAAATCTGGTAAGTCAGATGTTTTTGCCATTATCATGTTTCACCATAGCAAAACTAATAGAAATAGAAATCTGGCATATTAGAAAGAAGGCTAGGCTTCTCCCAGACATTTTATCTATGTGGCATTTTTATACTATAGAGTATTCAATATCCACCAACATTCTGAAGTGCAACCATTCAGGAAAAAAAATTCAGAGCCAGCATGGTATAGTGGCTGAGGATTGGCAATTGGAAGATACAATTCAGCCACCAAGACATGAAATCTATACTTTACTTTGTGCCAATCACATTCTCCAGCAGCCTGATCTACCCCACAGGGATACTGTGAAGATTACCTGTGGAGGATGAGACCCACATAGCAATCTTCAGCTCACTGAAAGAAAAGCTGGGACATAAGCTCAACTTATCAACAAAGAACTTCCTGACATTCAGAGCTGTCCAGCAGTGGAATGTGCTGCTTCGGAGTGTGGTGGAGTCTCCTTCTTTGGAGGTTTTTAAGCAGAGGCTGAATGGTCATCTGTTGGGAATGCTTTGGTGTGTGTTCCTGCATGGGTTGAACTGAATGGCCCCTGTGGTCTCTTCCAACTCTATGATTCTATGATTCTATGAACTATTAAGCAGGCTTATGACTGGCTGTGTCTGGGGAATGGGATTTAGCTTCCCCTGTAAGAACATAAAAGTACAATATAAATCTAAAGCTGTATTCACTTTACCTAATGGCCTGAGTACCAAGCTTCTATACCAGTGGCTTCTACATCTGTAGCCTAAAAGGAGGTGGGGGGGGAAGAAGACTTATCCTTCGAGCCAGCTCAAGGCACAAAAGCTTACTTAGCCACAAGAACAACCCTGCTTTCTTTTGCACTTACCAAACCGAGCATACACGTCAGTCACTGCTTGGTTCATGGCTAGATCAATAAGTCCACGGCCCAGGCAGAAGTGAGGGAAGACTAACAGGATACTTTTCAATGTTTTATTGAATTTTAGCAAAGGCTGCAACAGATAAAAACACTTAGCTTACCACTATCTTGATATACCTGTGTCCTTGAAAACTGAAGATAACGTTTGAACTCAGGGGCAGTCTTCATTCTCAGAACCCTTTATTATTTTGAAAGTGAAATCTGAGGGAGTAACAACTGTGCAAAATAAAAAAATCAAGCTGACAGAGAATCCTTTGTCTCCAGTGCTATTGAAGAAGGGGAAAAACAGGGGAACTGTCAAAGGACTTCTTCCTTTGCAGCACTCCTTTATAATCTTCTGCATTTCTAAACTTTCTGCAGTGGGACCCCAAGGCCACAAATGAGAAATTCATGCATATCAAGTGTTTTCTGACACTTGTCTTTTCAGAAACCTGCCAAACTCTCTCATAAACTTCGCTGTGATAGATATCCTTAGGCACTCCTCCATGCATCATGGCTAAAAGAAGGAAAGTCACTCACCAGGTTGTTTTCAAAGAGCTCCAGGATAAAAGTAATGGCACTGCTGTTGATACCGATGAAGAGGTTGATACAAGACAAGGCAACATAGGCAGTGCTGGGGATGCTAAAGAAGCAGGATGCTGGGTACATCATAGGAATTATGGCCCATCTGCACAGAAAAGGTGGGAGGACAGCGGTATAACAAATCATGTATTGCCTTCCTGTAGTGTACAAAATGTGGCTGAAATGTTGTAAATTAAGGGTGGGCAACTGATGTTGGGTCTGTGGCTTCTGGCACCCCCAGCCATCACTGGCAATGGTGAGGCATGATGGGAGTTACGGTTCAACAACTTCTGGAAAGTCACAGTTGCATATCTCTGTTATAAACAGTCAGCATTGAGATCTGTCAGGTGAAAATTCATAATCCATCTGCAAAATTTTCCCTTCAGTTAGTGATTAAAAATGAAATAAAATCAGGAGTCTTTGGCATAGTCTCTCTCTCTCTCTCTCTCTCTCCCCTTCTTCCAGAATTATGTGTATTTATCACCTGAGACAATAAGTGGTGACTCTAATGTGTGAATAAGCCATCATACCTTGAACACTAAAGTATTTTCTGATACTCTCATATTCACTCAGACATCAACCAAGATTCTGCACTGTCAATGTAACTACCATGATGATGGAGCTCCCTTGTCAGTTACATCTAATGATGCCACTCTCCCAAAGCACCATCTTTGCTGTCTGGTAGCATCCTTATCAAAGCTTTTCCAAGGCACTGCCAATTGAGGTGCTGGGAAATAATGCCTGCAACACTCTCTTGTGAACAAGCAGCTGGAGAGACTTCTTGGGGTCCTGCCACAGCTGTTTGTCTCAAGGCACTTGACAACCAGGAGGAGCACTGCAGATGTCGTAACCCAGTGCCCTGCTCTTCACAGTCTGGAAAATGCTTTGGTAGGGACACTGTCAGGCTGAAAAGATGAGTTTTGGGGGTCCAATGTGGTTGTTCAAGTTATAAGATTGTTAAGTCCACCTTATGATCTTGTAACTTCTCAACAGGATCCAGTCGTTATGTTTCCAGTGCAGTAAGCTCACATATTCATCATTGAACTATCAAGTTCACAAATACAGCAAATGACATCCTAAACCATACTGCGGGGGAGTGGTAACGATTATATGATTGGATGCTTCCCCAGTGAAAGAAATTCTCTGCACTAGTGAAGGGCACCGGTGTGAACTGGGGCTTGTGCCATGGGCACCAATGCCAAGAGGGCACAAAAAAGCCAATCCCCCTGTGATAATGGGGATTCCCATTATCTAGACTGGGCTGAAGGGGGATACTTCCCTCTTCAGGTAAACCAAGGGTTAATGAGATCTTGGGATTAGGTTACATTTATACTGTGGGTCAGCCTCACAGGTCACGGGGGGAGAATTGCCCAATCAAAGGAAAAGAGGTGAGCATCTTTGACATGCTTCGAGATTCTTCGAAGAAGAAGTTATAAAAATCCTTGAGAGGCCATGTGGCAGAGAAACAACAAAGGAACCTCCTGGAGATGCGATCTGTGCCAGTAGTAGGCTGCAGGCCTAGGCCTCGCCTCCTGGTCTCATTCCTCTCTTAGACCATCTAAGCCTGTGAACCCAAAGTGAGTATCTAGAACATTAGGTAGTTAGCCGCGTTAGGGCTTTTATGATTTTGGAGGTTGGCTGATCTAAAGAATATATCTGTTTTTATAACTACTTGTAACTTAAGCATACCTGGGAGGGGGAAGCCTCTCATGTGTAGTATTGTCTTGTTTATTTGCATGCCTTGAATAAATGCTTTTCTGTAAAACCTCTGTTTCCTCTCCATTTCCACGCCATTCTTCGGCTCACACTAGATAGAACTTCCCTCACTCAGAAGGGGAGGGAAGGGAAGGTCCTTAAGCCAAGGGATTGTCAATCCACCAAGCAGGGTCCTACTGTACTGTTCAGTTAATTCAGAATTCAGTGGGTGGTGGCAGCAAGAATTGAACGCTGGGGAATTTCCTGTTCCTTTCCAAGGGTAGAAGTCAGGCTTGGAGGGGCTGGAAGTAAACTCAGTATGACATCCCCCCACCCTCCTACCTGGGCTAGGCCTGCTGCCACCTCCCACCCCTGCCAAGGTCCTTCCTGGCCTGGTGCAGAGGTGGCAGTGGGAACAGCAGTGGTCTTCCTGCCCAGGCCTGGCCTGCTGTCTCCCCATTCCCGCCAGGGTCCTTCCTGGCCCACTGTGGAGGTGGCGGTGGTGGCAGCAGCCCTCTTGTCCACCGCTGCCCCCTGCCCCAGCCCACTGCCACCCCCTGCCCCCGCTGGGGTCTTTCTTGGCTTAGTGTGGAGGGGGCAGTGGTGGCAGCAGCAGCTCTCTCACCAGGCCTGGCCTGCCCCTGCCCCCACTGGCGGGGTCTTCCTTGGCCTGGGGTGGTGAAAATGAGAGAAGCAGCACTTAGGGGCACACCTTCCACCTTTGCCCTAGACGCTGTTGAGCCTAGATACCCACTGATAACTGTTCTCCTTTATACTTACAGTTTCTGCATGCAGGGAGATATGTATGTACATCTATCTGTCTGTCTGTCTGTCTGTCTGTCTGTCTGTCTGTCTGTCTATCTATCTATCTATCTATCTATCTATCTATCTATCTATCTATCTATCTATCCATCCATCCATCCATCCATCCAATCCATCCACACACTGAGATGACAGTCAAATGAGCCCTGATCTGTAATTTGCAATATTATTCATGTATGTGATAGCATTTCTATGTTCCTTTTCATTTTAAAAAAAATCAAAGCAGTTTAGATTGAAAACAAATACAATTCAAGCAACAAAGTATCAAACGTTTAAGTGATAAATACTATAAGATCAATTTTAAAAATAAATGTAAAAACAGTAATTATTAAAAGCATTAATAATATAGAAAACAATCAGGAAAATGACTAGGTAAGAGATGGGTCTTCAGGAGACAGTGGGAAACATCCAATACTGGTGGCTCTAGCCTCAATAGCCTAGAATATTCTTAGTGGAAATTAACTAGGACATGAGAATCCTTGACTCTTATCTTTTTGACAGTTTCCATACTACACTGTTATAGTGCTATTATTCCCCTTCCAACATCCTGTGGAATTCTGAGGTTTGCAGTTTATTGAGTCCAAAGAGCTCTCTGGCTAAGAATTCTAAAGGCATCTCCTTAAACTGCAAACCCCAGGATTCCATAGGATGTTGGAAGTGGAATAGCAGCACTATAACAGTGTAGTGCAGAAATGGCCTTTGAATGAAGGGGCCTATTGAATGCAAAACATATCAACATCCTGAACATGTTGTTCACACTGTCTTCATAATGAACTTACTAAGAATCAATGTAATGCCTGCATTACTTACCCATACAAAAGTAGCAATGTAACAAGTGCAGGAAGGTTGCTGGGTGAAGTATACGCTTTCTTTTTGAAACCAATGAATATTGCCACTACCAGGCCAGCACTCACTGTATAATTCAACTGGGATGTCAGGAGAGGGGAGGAAGAGAGAAGGAAAACCCATTTTAAAAATCCTGAAGTCATTTGGGGAAAAAAAAATCTGTCCCTGTTCTTCCAGTATTACCTAGCATTACAGTAGTTCTATAATACTGTATTCAAGGGAGTCCACTATAACTGCAGAGAATTCTAAGTACTTTTTTTATTATTATTATTTATTTGTATCCGCCTCTCCATATGGATCGAGGCGGGGAACAACTTACAAATAGCATGTATTTCGAAACATTTCTATACACCAAACTAGAAATTCAAGGATTACATAAGATGGAGATACGACCACTAAAATTCCACCAAACTGCTGTAACTGTGTAATGTAGATACCCCCCCCAGTCATACTTGAAAAGGACTCATTAAAATAAATGAGATTTAAGATAGCCATGACTAATTTGTCCCATTGACATCATTGGATCTAATTTAAGCATGATGGATTCACCTGAAAGGTCAGATTCCATATAAGGCAGCTTAAAATATTCAGTGTGGGCAAAGTGCATCCAAATGTTTTGAAAGGAAGCTTGTACTACTTCAGCATAGAATATATGATATATACATTAGGCTTTGATTTAATAATTGGAAAATTCTAAGGAAACAGAGCAAGATATTATGGGAAGGCTTTACAACAGTATTTGACTTGACTTGTTAGATTCTATTCAACACATGGAACCTATGTTTATACTACCAGAGCTTGGGAAAATTGCTTTTTTTGGACCATAGTTCCCAGAATCTCACAATCAGCTGTTGGCTAACTGGTTAAATTAATTCTGGGAGCTGTAGTCCAAAAAGGAACTTTCCCAAGCTCTGGTCTCTATAAGGAATATAGGAAGCTACTTTGTACTGAATCAGACCTTGGGTCCACATGGCTTAATTTTGTGTATACTGACTGGCAAGATTTCAGGCAGAAGTTTCACCTCTCCTACTTGAACATGCCAGGCTTTGAGCCTGGGACCTTCTACATGCACAGCAGGTGAACCACCACTGACCTATGGCCCTGCCCTATATTTTATTAAGTCACTTGAAAAAATTACTCACTATGTCCCAAAGGAAATTGGTGAACCAATAAACAAAAGGGCTCACACCACTGAGAAACTGGAGATGCTTGGCTTTTGTCACTCTTTCTTGAATTAGAAACAAAACAAAGCTTGCTGGGATGAAAGACATGGCAAAAATCACGCAGATGGAAACAACAGCATCCACTGAAGTGGTCAACCTGCAATGAGGAAACAACAGTTTAGGGACAGCCAATAATCATGTCATCTAGAAAAACAATTTCAGTAGAAATTGGAGCAAATCTTTAGAAAGACTTGTTTTGCTATGTTTGATCTGTCTTAGCTTGAGGAGCCAGACACAATTTCAAATCTCTTATGAGCTGCAGTGCATGGTCAGAATAGGAAGTAATGAATTACAGCATTCCCAGCAAAAGATGGAACAATATCAGCACCTGATATATCTTGTCAAATGTTATTTATACAATTTTACTTACTTGCTTGTTGTTATTGTAGTGGTGGTTGTACCTTCAAGTAATTTCGGACTTAAGGTGACCCTAAAGTGAACCTATCACGGAGTTCCTTTTGCAAGATCTGTTCAGAGAGGGCTTGATGTTGACATCCTCTAACACTGAGAGAGTGTGATTTGCTCAAGTTCAGGCATCAGGTTTCCAGGGCTGAGAGAGGATTAGCCTTCCAGAGTCCTACTCCAACTCTTAAACCATTACGCCATATCAGCCCTCTAATATTGTTACTATTAACAATAGCCATTCAAAATAGCCATTACAAATTGGTACTTGAATAAGTTAGTTCCAAATGAACACTATAAGAATGAACACTCATGGCAGATTAGTTCCATTGATTTGATAGTTAAGTGCAATTAATTTGTCTGTATTTAGTTATATATTTCCTCTACCACTTTCTGCCTTTTCTCTGATTTGGGAATGCTTAGTGAAGATTTTCAGGTGGCATTCAAACTCCATGTTACATTAAGTTCTTAGCACTGGAACTTTTGTTAGTAAAAGTAATGACATCCAAACTCAGGCTGTAATTCAAAGAGCAGTGATTTAACTCTTTCTTTCACTTCATTTTATTGCTAAGAATACTCTCCAGCTGTTATCAGCACTGAAGATGGGCAAATAGCAGCTGTGGGGTTCAACAGTGAAGTAATAGTTAAATTCTTATTCCCTGAAATCTCAGTCTGATTTTTTTCCTAGAAAAGGAAAAAGCTGCTTTCAAAATAAGTGAATGAATGAATGAATTATTTAAAAAGTTTTAAAAAATTAGAGTCTCTTTGGGGTTCTGTTTTTATTTTTGCAAATTGTCCTTTTTTCTCTTTATAATTATAGCTGAATAGGATAGGTTCTCTGCTCAGAGTTACTGAGGAACAACTTGGATTTTTTTGGATTACACCTCTGTTAAAGGAATGATGGAGAATGTACGTTCTCCGGATTTTCACTGTCCCCTACCATAAGCCTGATGAGAACTGGATTTCAGCAGCCTCTGAAGGGCCACATATTCTGTGCACATTCCTGAGTTTTAGCTTTCCTACAGGTACTTTCCCTCTTTCCACACCACTCTGCCCAGACCAGCCAAAAAAAAAAAATGAGGGTGGGCAAATAGAATAGTCAACACTGGTTACTAACACTGTGACTTCCGAGAGCTGCTCCTTGGTGAGATTCAGTGGGTGGTTGATTGCTGTTATGCCATATTCCTCAGGATCTTGGCCTTGCTTCAGATTAGCTCTTAGGATTGCATTGTTGGCTATGTTGAGAAAACTGACCATAGCATGCCAGCCTTTGTTGTTAAACCATACCTGCAAGAATAGGTCAGAACATATGCACATTGACCTAGAGTAAGGCAAACAAAGTGTCTTCCTCTTATTTATTTCACGAGTAACTATATAAGTTGAAATGTACTGAAATCTACAATTTCAGATGCCAAGGGATATGTATTAGACATCCCATACATTTCATCTATGAAACCTCTACTATTTCCCTTTTTCCTCTCCTCTAAAGAAACAAGACACAACAAAAACAAAAGCACAAGCCCCATTCCCCAACATAATACTGATAATTATTTCCCCTAGTTCCCCAAGCTCTCAGGCTTTCTTTCTTTCTTTCAAGAGAGTTTGAGCGTAATATGATAAAAGCCATTGTTCTCTTTGGTGTGACACTCATTTTTCTGATCCTGGTAAAATGCCATTTGTCTCTTGACAATCAAGTTTTGCAAGATTCTGCAAAATCTTTAAAAAAGAATTATTCACTGTGATTTAAAATACCTTAATGTTGTTTTCAGTTTCCATGTATTTAAGAAAATTAGACATTTCCTCAGAGACAGCTGTTGTTGCTTCACTCTAAATAGTAGAAAGTAAAGCAAATAGGAAATATTTATATATACTTCAATGTACAAAAAATGTTTAAAGTTGTCCAAATCACTTGGGAAATGGGGTGGGAAACAGGACAAAGAATAATCCTTGATTACCCCTGTTATGTTCATCATTTGGCCAAGGTCTGTCAGGAAAGCAACAATTTGTTCTCCAGTGACATGAAGGACTGGGAGCTTTCCTCCAATAGAAATACCTCCGTATCTACAGACAAGAGCACAATATCATCAAAGGAGACCCTCATACCTCTTTTAATAGACAATCAACATGGTAAAATCCCCCTTAAAATTAAAAGTGGTTCTGATTGAAAGAAAGTAGATATTTACCTTCAATTAGAACTTAGAAATATTACTTTTTTTGTACCATAACTCCCAGAATCTGTTGTAATGACTGACTAAGGTGGTTGGCAGATGCTGGGAACTGTATGACAAAAAAGTAATTTTTATAACTTACTACTCAAATCAAAATATATTCATTTCCTCAGTATTTACAACAGCATATTTAAACTAAATAAAAGTTGCCTTCAGACCAGCCATGCATACCCCATCATATGCATCTGAGACACGATAGTACTTAATTAGTCATATCATGTTTTCTGCTGTTCATTCAAAGTAAATCTTCAGAATTCAACAGAGGATATACAAGATGTAAGTTTCCTACCTTTGCTCATTTACCCAGTATTTGCTCTTTAAACTGGAACAGAAAAATGAACATATTAGTACTATAATACAATAGTCTTTAATTTTCCACAGACACAAAGTTCAGTGTAATAGAATCAACCATCTCCAGATTTAATGGTCATTTTGCTGAGACAGATTTCCTTACAGAACAATGTAAGTTCCTTTCAGATGACCAGTAAGCCCATGGAGGAGAATTTAGGACTGCATCCACACCTGTATTTCAGATTCTTTTATCTATCCTTTTGCACAGATGTTATGAACCTACAAGCTCTATAGAAGAGGCAGAGAAGTTGCGGCCCTCCATATGTTGCTGGATTGTAATTTCCATAATCCCTTAACTTTAGTCAGGCTGGATAAGGAAGCAGGTGTAGAGAATGTGATGTCTGTTTGCAGCAGCAGTACGAAGGAGCATTGTTCAGTATCACAACACTAAAAGATTTTTTCATTAAAAAAAAAAGCAAAGCTAATGTGGCTTCATTACACTTTTCCCTATACAACATAAAGTAGCCCCTCTTAATCCAATCCTACGAGGCGATGTCATTGTGCAGTGAATTAGGTTATTGTTGTTAGTGTTGTGTGTCCTCAAGTTGTTTCTAATTTATAGTGATCTTAAAGCAAACCTATCAGAGGGTTTTCTGGGGCTGCGAGTGTGTGATGTGCCCAAGGTCACTCAGTAGGCTTCCATAGCTAACCAGGGAATCAAACTTTGGTCTCCAGAGTTGTAGTCCAAGGCTCAAACCACTACACAACACTAGCTCTAATCAAGTTATTAGTACTGTTTATATAGCAGAATTATTTCGTTCAGCTTCCTAATGAATGGATTGCTGAGTAGTGGTTATGGTATTCAGAACTTGTATGACCTTTCTTAGGAACCCTCAGTCTGGATAAATGGCTAAATGGCTTTGTAGGAAACCACAGATTTGACAACCTGCACAAAGAGAAACACCCAACCAACCTGCTTCTTATGAGAGTGGGATATGTTTTCACCAGGAAATCAGAAATATTTCGATGAGTGAGATCCTGAAGAATTTCTGTGCTACGCTGAACTCTCTGAAAGGAAAAATAAACAGTCATTACACTCTTGCTAGTTAGAATTTGGCAGTTCAGAGTGGCAGGGGAAGGAAGAGGCCCTGCAGCAAAGTTTTCTAGTTTTGATTACACTGAAAAATTGCTGCTTTGTTGAAACCAGAGAACTTGCCCTGCCTCCACTTTGGAAGTTTCAAGAGAAACCACTGCACTTTTCTCTATGTCTTGGTCTCAAATCTCATAAAATAACAGTGATTTAAAATCCTAAGCCAGGCTAGTTTCACTAAAGGATGCCAAAAAAATGTGTAAGCTTTTAGTAAGCCTTATCCCCTATATGTACAAGTGACAAGACATGACTGTCTCCTGGCTGAGAAATGGATAAATAACTTTTGTACTTTAAGAGAAAATCAGGCAAGAGACAACTGAGCAGCTAGGAAATAAATACATACATACATACACACATACATACATACATACTTAATGATAGTGTAGCTAAATGTAGTTTTTAAACTTAACCACTGTGTGGCAATGTTGTCCATTAGGAGAAATAAGAGACAGTACAGTACTTGGCTTATTTATAATAATGTGTGTGCAAGTGCTGTAGGCTATATTTCAGAGGAAGAAATTGGCAAAAACGCCTTTGAGTATTCCTTGCCTAAGAAAACTCTATGAAATTCACACACAAATGTGGCCTGTCAACTTATGAAGACCCCTTGAATTTCATAGGGTTTTCTTAGGTAAGGAATACAACAGAGGTGGTTTTGCAAGTTCCTTCCTCTGAAATATAGCCTAGAGTACCTGGTGCTCGTTGGTGGTTTCCCATCCTGGTACTAAACAGAGCTGACCCTGCTTAGCTTCCAAGATCAGTTGGGATCTAGTGTCTTTAGGATATTTAGGTCTCACTTGAAGAAATAAAGAGGTATAAATGAGGCATCAAACAAGCTATCCATTTAGAAATGGTTTTCCTACACATTCCTTTTTTCATGGAAGAGTAGAGAACAAATCCATGTACAACATGATCCCAATATATTTCCTTTTCCTTTATTGATGTTTTAAATCTTTCCTGTTAATTGTGTATGTTTTGATTTTATTGCTAGCTGAGTTCTTTCAGTTCCACTAGGCTGTGTGGTGGGTGGGTATGGCTTTTAAATGAAATAAATAATAGGCATTCCCTTTAAGTGCAAAATTTGGGTTTTTAAAATTACAGTTTTTTTCAGCTGTATAATTTAAGTCTTCATCCAGTCTTACCACCCCACCGAGACTAGCCACAATACTTCATACATCATACATTCAATACTAGAGAATGGAAATCATCCCATACCTGTGGGGGAGGAAGTCCTCCAGCTCCTAAAGGGCACTCGGGCAGCATTGTGAGTTTCCTCCTAGTGCTGCACTTGCAAGAGGGTGAGGGGTTTTCAGGACTCCACATTTTTGTTCGTAACAGAGCAGAAACATTATAAGGAACAGTTGGTGTCTTCCAGGCTATCGATGTGTTAAGACAAGCATAGTTTCTATACAAGAGATAAAGAACATACGGTCTCTGTTATCAGCGTAAGGGTTTAAGCTGCAGTCCTATAAAATTTACCTTGGAGTAAATAACACTGAATTTGGTAGGACTTAGTAGTCAGGCACAGGGTTGCACTATGAATTTATCACAGTTAAATCATGTATTTTTTTTGCTATATTTTTTCCTCAGTTGTAAACAATCCCTTCTTTTAAACAATGAAAGAGGGAGGAAGGTGGGCATGTTTTATCTTCGAATATAGCTAAGCACTAGAGTCAAACCAGACATCAGGGTGAATGTGGCCCTTTCCGCAATTCATCTTTTTCTGGCGCTGGGGTGTGGAGATTGTGCGAGCAGCCTCCGACAAGAGGGTCTCACGTCCCTGCTGCTTCAGCTCCGCACGAGCTGCCTGCTCGCACAAGAGCTCTGCCTGTTCCTTCTGCAGCACAGCCTGGGAGTTTCCCAGGCTGCGCTGGGGCAGGAAGCACGACTGGCATGGCTCCAGATGCTCCGCACGCCAGGTAAGTACATGCGGGGCCCGGGAGCAATGCATGCTCGGGTACCATTTTCGGCTTCCAGCTGAAAATGAAAAAGTGCGTGATTGGCGCCTGCCGGCCCCTGGAGCATCGCGCGATTGTGAGTGTGTCGTGCAGATCATTCCTCACAATCACGCAACGCTCCAGGCGACCTTTTGTGCAACGCTCCAGGCAACCTTACAGGCAAAAAAGTGATTGTTGACATACTGTCTCTCCTTGTTTTCTCTAACTGAGGGAAGAAAAGCAGGTTAATCATTGATAACATATAGGCCCCAAATGCCATGCGAAAAGAGCCTATATGTTCCCTATGATTAACCTGCTTTTCTTCCCTCAGTTAGAGAAAACAAGGAGAGACAGTATGTCAACAATCATTTACAAAGTAGCCTAAGTTTACCTTCTAAGCAAAACAAAAACTATAAATGCAAGATACACAGGTGGAGAAAATCAGCTTTGCAACAAACATGTTAAATGTACTATTGAGTTTGACCGTAATTTCCATTGTGTCGGTATTAATAGGAGAGGGTTAAGTACATGCTTAATTCAGTACTGAACATGGCAAAATTTTAAATTGCTCAATAAAAGGTAGATTACATTTACTGATAGGGATAAGTGATATCACCAAAATAGATAACAATGGCTAATTGAAAATAAGTATAATGATTATTGTTGCATCACTCTACCATGCTAAATATCTCTATTGGTTAAAACACAGATGACAAAATCCACACACACAGACACAGAGACACATTGAGAAACAAAAAAGACTCTCTTTTGGCATCTTTAAGAAAAATAGATGTATTTCAGCATAAGGTTTCATGGATTACTTTCCACTTCCTCTGATGCATGGAGCATAATCGGAATGCTTCCAGTACATCTGCACATTGCACATGGTAGAGGGTGGGATTTAGAACAAAATTGGATGCAGAAGATTAAACTTATGCTATTAATAGTGGCCATAAACAAGTAACACAAACATCTTGGCAATAAGTAGGGCAGTCAACATGATAAGCATCCGTTAGCCAGTATAAGTCTGTTCAGTAATTTACCTCCTAAGCAGTAAAACAATGAATAAACATTTGTTTGGTTCTGCTGTGCTGAAGCCACAATGTTTAAATGTATTTTTAAAATGTGCAGATCTATGAATATTTGCCTGCATGCAAAACTATTGAAGTCTATTACCAAGTAGGGTACTAAGCAACTATTCTCTGATGTGGTTTGTTTGTAATGTGAGTGCATTACTTCTTAATTACTAACATCCCTACATCAATGAGGCTGGAGGATCGTGCACTGTAAAATTAGGAGAAGGAAAAGAATTCATAAGTTGAATCATACATAAAGCATACTGATCAAAATCAATGAAACTAGCTAGTTGTGTGCCTTCAAGTTGTCTGTCAATTTATGGTGACCCCATGAATTTCATAGGGTTTTCTGTGGCAAGGAATACTCAAAGGTGGCCTGCCTCTGCCTCTGGCCTGCCTCTATTGCCTGCCTCTGAAAAATAGCCAATAGCACCTAGTATTACTTGGTGGTCTCTCATCCAAATTAGAACCAGGCTGACCCTGCTTAGCACCCAAGACTGGAGGGAATCTTGTGCCTTTAGGCATCTTTGTAAGTGATAGCTAACTTAAGTCTTGTTGATGTCCATGGATCTACTCTAACTTAAGTGCCATTGATTAAAATGGGTCTGTTCCATTACTAAATCTGGAATCCACACTGCAGCTTTTCCACAGGCTTGCTACGTGATGTTGTGAGAAAGGAGAAAAAAGTTTAACTTGCTAGGGAACTTCAAGGCCAGTTCACTACTATGTCAAGTACCTTTGTTGTCACCTTGCAAAATAACAGATTACTAACCCAAAGAAAGAACACCATTACTTACTGCAGGGGCTCCTTCTTCAAGCAACGATTCCCAAATCCTGGTTTATTTAAGAAGGCATCAATAAGAGAAACCATCTCCTCACTGCCAGGTCGTTCATTGCTAATGGGATTTTATGAGATTTAGACTATAAAAAGATATTGACTACAGAAAGAACACAGTTACAAAAGAAAATCAGCTGATCAAACAGGGAGGGCAGAGACTCAACAGATGCTAAAGAACAACATTCTTAATTGAATGAAAGATGCAAATTGAACGAAGCAATCAACATTTTCATCCATGACCAAGCCATTGACTTAGAGGCAAGAATGCAGCAAGAAGCAAATATCTTCAGATACTCCTTGCTAATAAGTAGACAAGTTTTTTAAAAAAATGTTAGACAAAAGTAACCTGTTATAGTAGGAATTTCCTGTTGCTGAAGCTTAGCAACATGATATATCTACCTATATATTTCCAATATAATTTAACACAACCTTTCCTAGCCTGACATAGCACTAGATGTGTTGGACTACAAATCTCACAATCCCCTGAAATACAGATGACTGAAGATAATAAGAAATGTAGTCTGACACATCTGGAGGGTTCTGGGTAAGGAAAGCCTTGTCTAATGCTGTGGGCTCACTTATAGCAATAGCAGTTACATTTCCTCATATCTGGGAATACTATATACATCAAGGGTGAGAAAAGTATGACCTTTCCAGATGTTGCTGGACTGCAATTCCCATTAGTCTAAATCAGTAAACCCAAGGATGAGGACTGCTGAAAGTAGCAGTCCAGCAATCTTTGGAGGGCCATGTATTCCCCACCTATGAAACTCTTTTCCTATGCATATGATAACGCTGTATTATAAACATAAACAAAACCCACTGTAGGGATTGTGTACTCATTTTCTGATCTCTTTCCATATTACTTTTGAGGCACAAAATTTCTAGGAATAAGGCACACTTCCCATTGATACACATGAGGGAAGGGCTGTACATGTAGGCTTGCTGCTGCATTATCACACCAGATCTTTCCATATTTGAGATTATACAAACTGGCCACAACTGACAAGCATTACTATTCATCCAACCATCAATTATCTGCATACTTTTAACATCAAATACAAATGATGGGTAGAAACAAAGGAAAAATAAAAAGTGATAAACTCTGTACTCTACCAAAGCAGAAATTCCAAACAAAAAAGCTTAAAGGAACAAGTTTAAAGGAATAAACTCAATTAGCATGTGGTGACACTAGTCAATTAGCAGAAAATGGTGGACTGCTAATGTTATTTCACAGGCAAATCACTAGTTAGCCAGAAAGAAGATGCAAAATTTTGACTGGAAGAGGAACTAACTTTCAATTTGATAAAGTCTGAGAACTAATCCAGTGGGACACAGATGGCAACTTTATAATATATATATTGGAATAAAACACCAGAAAACAAAAGTCTGCTTAAGCAACAAGTCATCATAATTCTATTGAAGACAATAAGAGAGGAAAGTCAGCTCTGAAAAAGGAGATATCTGACCTGAAGAAAGTGAACTGTTGTCCATACATCCAGGGTTGGAGAGTCAGACTGGGGTATTCACCAAATGGAGGGATGATCTTTGTAAGTATCAGAGCTAGCAGCACAAAGCTAGAAGGCAGAACAATCTATAGGCAACATGGGAAACATCAGTCACTTGCACTGCATATAGTGTGGCAGAAGTATTTGTGATATCAACTCAGATAACAAATAAGCAGATCTGTAGCAGGAATTTCTGGAGATCACCTACCCAGATCTGCTCACAATTCATATAATACATTTTTTTTTAAAAAAATCAGTACCAAATCTGTGGCACATTAATCTAACTTCTAAAGTCTAAAGAATACTTTTGAGATTGTGGAGAAAAGTATAGTGGTATCTGCCAGTGACTCAGAAGTCACAAATGATAGGAATATAAGAACAGAGGAAACTGCCTTAAATTAATTCAGATGATCATTCCAGCTAGTATTGTCAATTCTGCCCAGCTACAGTGCTTCAAGGCTTTAGTGTACCCTAGATCAATCTGGAGATGCCAGGGACTGAACTTGAGACCTTTGCATGTAAAGCATATGTTCCTATGTGGCAATAGCCCCATATGGAATTATCAGCATTTAGAGCAGGGATATATTTGCCTTCCAGAAGTTGGACAGCAACTCCCAGCAATCCTCACCAAATGCCTATGCTGGCCAGGGCTGCTGAGACTTACAAATCAGCAACATCTGGACAGCTGCATGGTTTCTACCTCTGTTTCATGCAGATTCCTTACTTCCTGCTGTAATGAACTTTCAGAATTGGGATTTGCTCTTCATTACAAAATGGAATGATTTTCTTAAACACAGTGGGAAAGTGTAAAAACCAATAATATACCATCTATTCAAGGAGATGGTTCTATGGTAAAAGTTCAGTCCCACTTTTGTAAGCAAAAATAGGTTGAATTTGCCTGGATTTGTAACTGGAAAGAATGCTTTGTGATCTGATTCATTCAGTTACCATGTCTTGTTCTATAATGCAGTGGGGTGCTTTTTCATGCTTTGTTACCACTGAACAGTAATGAATAAAAACATACCTGAGCAAGGAAATCTTTAAAACTACGTGTGGTATGGTGGAATCGTTTGACAAGAAGTGCTTTCATCTGCTGAAAGCAGAGTTGGCAACTCTTATTTTGTTGGGATCCTTTGCCACCACTCCCATCCCCCTCAACAGCCACAGGTCTCCGAGAAATGCCATTGGTTGCAACATCATTTTGGTGGACTTCCTCTCCTTGTACCACAGAACCATTCTCCTGGGCACCTAAAATCAGAATGACAGAATGCCTATCATTCCCCTCTGAGGCATGCTGAAATATATTTTAATCTCAATAATCATGGAACAGCGTGTTTCTTTAGGGTTTAATCTGGTAGAAAACATTGCCTATTCCCTTCAAGTGTTCAGCCGCAGCTTTCCCCAGCTGTCATAATTATCTGTGTGGGCTATTGCTGAAGGATCACAAGTTGCCCATCCCCTGCTATAAAACAAGCATGAATGCCCAGATTTCCCTGGGGACCTCATTTGTGCCCAGGCAATGGGGCAACATGTGCAACAAAATTGGCCAGTGGCACTGCACATTGAGGGTTCTCCTTCCCAATATCCCCTTTGGTTCTGTGGGCTTCTGGGAAGGGTGGGAACGGCTGGACAATCAAAGGGCAGGTTGCAGCAAGAGTTTCAGGCAGACCTAACTGTTGAAGGCTTCAATCTGTTCCACCTGGTGAATATAAAGTCAGCCCTAGAGTTGCTTTGTCATTCCTTTCAGAAATAGCTTCTCCAGCCTTCTTCTCTTTAAAACTTTTTTTAAAAAAGAATGTGTTATGCTTATGCCTGGTGTTCTTGTCATATTTACTGATTTTATACACACAGACACACACAGTCAGCCCTCCACATTTGTAGGTTTCACTTTTGTGGATTTGATTATTCACAGATTATTTGCTGTCACCTCTGCTGCCTCCCTATGCCATTTTTAATAGGAACGACAAGCCTTGTGAGACTGAGAAACTGCAAACCAGACTTGTAAGTTCCTCTTAAAAATGGTGTAGGGCAGGAGTGGAGGTGGCAGTAAGCCCCAACAGCCACCCACTTCTGCCTTGGAAGGAACCCTGATGCCTCAAAGGAATCCACGGTGAATTGAATATGTTGGTCATACTTTTTGTGTGTGTTAAATATGGTTTGGGAGAGCCTAGAGTTATTCATGGTTTTTTCACTTTCACAAGAGTCCTGTGCCCCAACCCCAGCAAATGTGGAGGGATGACTATATGTATGTATGTGTGTGTGTATATATGTATATGTATATATATGTGTGTGCATATGTATATGTATACACACACACACACACACACACACACACTCCTCTGTTACAATCTTTGGTGGATAAGCTTGGGGCTGGATAAAACTAGGGGAAATGGGAACTTGGGCTAAGGCACTAAGGAACACTAAGGAACTTTTGTGTGTCTGTATGTGTATGTGTGTGGCTTCAGGCCCAGGTGACAGGGGAACCACACGGTGGTCTTTGCACATGTGGAATCCTTGGTTCCATCATTCCAGGATCCCATATGTATTTGAGCTGATGGGGAGACAGTTTATTGGTTGACAGCCAGGTTGCCCAGTTAATGAATGGATCTGCGGTTTTATTCCACATTGAAGTATCTGGGTCTTTACTAGAATGATCAGCTCTGATTCACCTTTAGAGCCGCAATACAGCTATGCTCATATCACGTAACCTCTACAGATTCAACAGGAAAAAAAATCAGCAAGTGCTGCCAAACTGCTCCAGGATTCCTGTTTCCCAATGAATTTTGTCCACATTTGTTTTGACCCAGGATTTCTACCACTATTTCTAGGACTATGACGAAGGTGACTGCCTGGCCCCACTGTGTCCACACTCATATTAGGTGCTCTAATTCTTATAACTTTGGTAAATGCCCTGTTCCAGGGACCTCCCACCAAAATATATTCATTTGTTGATAGCCTAAATGTCCTGCAGTTCCTTACCCCACACTATTAGATGCTAGCAACACAGTGTGGAGACCAGAAAAAATGAAGTGCTCACTTGAGTTCTATTGGATGTTGCAGAGGTAGAAGGGCATACTCAAACTAGCCCCTTCCCCACCCCCTTTTTAACAGTAGTTTATTACAACATTCAGGATATTTTAATTTGGAACTCAGGCACTGGACTGTGGAGTGTTTACCTGCATTCTGTGTCCCAGGATCAACTTCTGCTGTAACTTTCAAGAAAACCTACAAGAAAAATTTATTAATATTAACATATTAAGAGGATTTTTTTATGGGGGGGTAGAATACACAAGAACATTATTCAATACCTTCCTCTTGCCCCAGTACAATACAAAACAAGACCATTCCCTCTTTGGGTTATTTCCAACTAAGAATACATACAAAATTGAATTCCATAAAGGAGAAAGGGATGAAAGGGGGAAAATATAATAGGGAAAGAATTATGTTTAACTATGTTAACTATCTTACACCTTAACTCATTTATAGAAGAGGCAAACAGTTACAATTACATAAATATTTACACAATTACACACACACACACAAATCCAGGTTTATGAAAGAGAGGATAGGCATGGGGAAGATATCTCAGGGTTAGCAACCTCTTCAAGTGGTGTGTCTGAAATCCCAAAACTGCTGAGTCCCAGGTCAGCCAGGGTTTCCTCTAACTCTCTGAAGAGACTGGCATAGGCTCGCTGCTTAAAATTCTTACTGGGCAGAAGGTAGATGAGTTCCTGACCAATATTTTCGATTAACTTTGCTTCTGGAACATGATGATGGATAAGTTCATTGAGTTCATTCACATCACCTGTGAAGAGCCAAAGCACAGTTGCTTGGTGAATACTGTGAGTATTATTACCAACAGACAAGAGAACATGGGATGGAATAGCCACTCTTGTTCTAAAAGCTGTGGCTCTTATAATGTTGTGGTCTTATAATGCTGCACTATAATAGCTGTGGCTCTTATAATGCAGCCTGATGCATGTTGATCAGGTGGCAGGCACAAAGGTAGGAGAGCAGAAAATGATGTTGTCATGTTGATGGACAGAACTAAACATACTATGCTGTATTTCATGCACCTCCTAAGCTAATTTGCTGCTTTCAGATACAACAGAAGATGCTACCCCATCAACATTGTTGATGAAACATTGCATGTGAAGAAAGGAGGGCCCAGAGGAAACAATTACAAGTTCTATCAGCTTTTGTTCATGGGACTGGGGAAGGTGTCCCATCCTGTCCACTGTTCCAAATAGCAGTGGTTGAAAGGTACTTTCATTCCCTGCTCACCTGCTTGCCCCTTCACTGATACTACCAACACATCTTTCTCCTTCTCCTTATGTGTCTCCCTCTCCTTTTCCTTCCACTGCTGGGAGAGAAAGTGGCCAACAGAAAAATGCCTGAAACAGAAGCAATGGAACCATCTCCAGTCTCAGGCAGCCATCTGCCAGGTGCTTTTCTCCCTCACAAAGATGGTGAAGAAGAAGAAGAAGAAAGTGGCATGGAGAGAGCAGACAGACTATATCAATGAGCATACACTAGAGCTGAATTAGCCAAATGCTACAGCCATACATACATTTAAAGCAATGCTGAGAATGCATTCTGAGTTTTCTTTTTAATATGTGGTATTATATACGTTCCAAAGAATGCTTCCTCAGAGGATGAGGTTCAACCTGATGGAAAATGGAGGTTTCCCAATGATGAAATACTCTAGATTTCAGAAGTAGACAAAAGTTATTTGTAGCCCCAGTGGTGATATAGGAGGCATTGCTTAGAAAACTGAAAGGATGGGCCAGAGGAGGCAACTTATCAGCAAAGCTTTAGATCATATGATTCCATGTTTCTGTCTAGGCAGTGATAGATCCAAATTGTCTGGATTCCTCCTTGCATCAACCAGAAAAATAGCAGTTTCCTAACAATGAAATGCTGCAGATCTGAGCATTGGCTATGCAAGATTTTTCTGCAGCAGCACCATGCAACAACTGAGTTAACTCTTTACATTTGTCGTACAATAAAATTACAGTTTAGAAAACCCCTGATGAGCTGGAATGCAAAGTATCAGCTTAGTCTTCAGAACAATTCCTTGCAACTTTCAGAAGTATTTACTAACAACCCTCTCTACTGGGGACACTAACTAAGTCTAGCTTCATGCAGAACATTCTGCTGATCTTCTGTAAGTTTGAAAGTGGTCACAAGTATGTTTACATGGTTCATGTCAACCTTCCAGCTATCAAAACCTGAACATCAGTCATCAAAGAGTATTTATCAATCAAGTTCAGTAATAAGGAGCTCTTTTCAGACTAAAGTACTGAGAAGGGTGTCTATTGTTGGGGGGGGGGTTCCTATATTTCATGAGCCATTTCCACACTAGACTGTTATAGTGTTATTATTCCACTTATTCCTCAAAGGCCCCTCCCTAAACTGCAAATCCCAGGATTCCATAGGATGTTGAAAGTGGAATAATAGCACTATAACAGTCTAGTGTGGAAATGGCCATGTACTCTGAAAAGCTTCTTACAGACTCTTTGCCACTGCTACCACGTCTATAGTAACAGTAACTGAACACACCAAAAGAGCAGCACCAAGGAGAAGGACAAAGTCATCATCATCATAACCACCATCATCATCCAAAAGGCGCAGGAGATAGATTTATTGATTCCTATTGTATACATTCCAGAGCATTTCAAGCAAATAGCTCTTCATCAGTGAAAGTGATTATTACAGTGAAAGATTATTACAACATTGGGATAAACAAAAAAGCACAAGAACTGCATGATAAAGTAAAGCACAAGATCATCCTTGTGGGATCAAACCAAGAATTCAGTTAGCCTCCTGTATCTAAGAGCAGTAAGTCAAAGGCTGTTGGAAGGACACCAAACTGGCAGGTCCTTCTCTGATGTTTGTCCCTAGCACCTGATACTCAGAGGCCTCTGAAGTTCCATTGAGTTATCACAGCTATTGTAATTGATAGATGTATGAACCAAGAAAGTGAGTAACCCAATCATCCTGAGCAATAAACAAGTTAAGCAATCACTGGTCTCACCATCCAGTTCCTGTTCAAGGGTTTTTGCTTTGTCTGCAGGTGCACAAGAGGAGCAGGAACACGAACATTTGGATCCCAGGCTGCAGGAGGTCTAAAGGCAGATAAATAATGCTATCAGTTTTCAATGTCCTCATAATACAGGTTAAGTATCATATTAAAGCTTTATCAGTAACTATTGTTTGAGCAGACCTTTCCAAAGAAAGAAAGAAAGAACAGTACTTCTCATTGATTAACTGTAGTTGAAGAGATTGTCAGCCTCTCTTGACAGCTGATTGGTTTCTGGGAGGTGGCAGCGAGTTCTCCTTTTTACCTTTTTTTTTTTAGAGAGGGGTTAGGTAATTTTATATGCATAAATAATTAATAATGTTTGCCTTTTTTATTTTAAGGCTGTATTATTAATTCACTTGTAGTTAGGTTATCTTTATATACAATGGTGGAAAGCTGGGTTGGAAATCTTCAGAATGACAGGTATGTTTGTGTAATCCTTGCATTCAATGTACCGAGAGTGGCACAGTGATTTATAGATGTCAGTTACGGATGAGGAGACAAAGACTGGCACTCATTCTTGAATGTAATTAACATGAATAATATTTCTTCATATTAAAGATGAAAACTAATTAACACACTTAAGAACTAACTATTACAATGAGGTATACATTTTTTATAACCACAAATTACCAAATCCCAAAACAGTGTAAGTTATGTTATTAACTATAAGTTATTAGTGGGCCTGTCATTAAAAGTATTCTTTTCAGAGGCTGTTCAGAGGAAAGTTACTGTACAAAAGAAACTCATTCCTTTAGTCACTGTAGTGTTTAAAGAGCTATCCATTCCTTTTACTCATTATGTTTTAAAAAGTGAAGTAACTCACTGTGTTATTTGTTGTTTTGCTTGCTGCTTTTTTGTTATTTTTTGTTAGTTTTTGGAGGAAATAATCCCATTTTGGTTCCTTTTGAAATAGAACTTTGTTCTGCCATTATTACACAAAAAAGTAATGCAATGTTGATAACTATGTGACTTATAATTTATTATTTCCAAATGTTGCTTTCATTTTTACAGAAGGTTTTTATAGTGGAACAGAGTAGGCTGGTGAGCAGAGAACTTGTCTACATGATGTTTTTCCGTTCTTATATAATTCCACAGTTTAATTTAATGCTACTGAAAACATTGTATTGGTCAGCTCAGGTCACAGTAGTGTTTTGCATTCTCATTTAGGGATCAGGCTGAGTGTGTTTGGGAGATGTAGTAGGCATGGTTATCAAAGGCAGCTGGTAGTAGAAGGAAGAATAGGTGCACCACAGATGAGACTTTCTTTGTGAATTGCTCCAATTTTCCCAAAATCATTTTTTTTGTTTCTTTAATTCTGAGAGTAGCACTCATCTGCATACTTTATCCCATCAGCCTTTGCTAAAATCTCTTTGTTAAAGTAGCAGTCAGATGGGGAGAGATAATGACAATGAAGTGAAGCTTTGGGAGAGCAGCAACTCATATGCATACTCATACTGAATGCCTGTGGCTTATGGCATGCAGTTATGTTTCATATAGATATTACTGGAAGGAACTGGAGAGAAATAACTGCACAGATGGAGGTAGAAGGATCCATAGTTGTCTGCTGCAAGGTATGTTCAATGTTTGTCTTCTTGCAAAAGAATATCACCAACTACACCTGCACCAAGGGGAAATTGTTAGCTGTCTTGGAAGAGAACATCAGTGCACTACATTTATATATTGAATCACTTATCTCCATCTGAAAACATGAGAATTTCCTGGACAGAACACCGCGAGAATTGATCATACAGAATCAACAGGAAGAAACTGCCAAGGAAAATGAAGAGGCCTGTAAAAGTGAGGAAACACCCTGGAGGAAAGCCACTGTCAGGAGCAGACCATACAGAAGGGATTTAGAACTTCTCCAGCTAAACAATTGCTTTCTACATCTTCATTAAGATAGCAGCACTGAAGATGCCCAAACAGGTAATCCGCAAAAAGGATACTGCATGCCAAAGAAGGAGTCAATTGCAACACGAGGAAAAGAAAAGTACTGGTGGTTGGGACCCATTACTCAGTGGTATAGAAGCACCTATGTGCCAGCCTGTGCCAGCCTGACAAGATGAATCAGGAAGTGTGCTATCTTCCCAGCACACATATCCAGGATGTTAGTGACAGCTTGCCAAAAGTAATCAAGAACACAGATCAGTACCCCTTTCTCCATACTCATGTGGGCAGCAGCAACATGTCTAAGAACTCCTTTCAGCAGATCACATCTAACTATGAAGCTTTGAACAGAAAACTAAAGGAGTTTGAGGTACAGGTGGTATTCTCATCAGTTCTGCCAATGAAGGATAGTGGACTACACAGGGACAAGAAGATGTGAAAAGTGAATGACTGTCTATATTGATGGCATAGATGGGAGAGATTTAGCTTCTAGACCTGGCCTTCACTTCTTATTGGGAAGAATGTCTTTGGTATTAGAATGGCAAGGCTGATCAAGAGTGCTTTAAACTAAACCCTTAGAGGGCTGGAGATGATAGTTCAAAATTGAGCCCAAAGGCAAGCTCTAAACACAAGGACATGAATTCTAGAGGAGAAACTGACAGAAATAATGTGATTAAATAAAAATTGACAGTAAATTAATAGGTGAGAACAAACATAGCTTCAAATGTCTAAATATCAATACACAGAATTTAGTAAACGAACAAAATGAGCTTGAATTCTTAGAAAAGGAAAGTAAATATTACTTTATAGGCATAATAGAGACCTGGTGGGATGGCTGCCTTGACTGGAACATTACAATTGAAGGGTATAACCTATTCAAAAGGAATAGATGTGGCAGAAAAGGAGGAGGCATAGCATTGTAAGTTAAAGACAAATTCAGTTGTACAGAAATCCACAACAGGGTTCAGAGTGGATCAGTTGAGAGCATTTGGATAAAAATAAATGGAGAAATAAATAAATGCAACATTGTGGTAGGAGTTTACTACAGGCCACCATACCAGGAAGAGTTGGTGGATGACACTTTTCAGAAATAAATCTCAGAAATCTCAAAGATGCAAAAATTAGTAGTAGTAATTCAATTTACCTAATATATGCTGGGAGACTAACTCTGCAAAGCATAGGTTTTCCAATAAATTCCTGAGATGCCTTGTAGACAACGTCCTATTTCAAAAGGCAGAGGAAGGAACAAGGGGATTGGCAATCATGCACTTGATTCTAACCAACAGGGAGGGCTGGAATGAAAGTAGTCAGTACTTTAGCGGGAATGTAATGCTAGAATTTGCAATTGTGGGACAGGATAGTCAAAGTATAGTCAAACACGGACCTTGGATTTCAGGAAAACTGATTTTAATAAGTTCAGGGAAATATTAAGTGGAATCAAATGGCTAGACATGCTGAAGGGAAAAGACATCCAGGAGGAGTGGGAGTTCTTGAAGAAGGAGTTGGAAAAAACACAATCGCAAACAATCCATGGAAGAAGGAAAATGAGAAACACCTGAAAAAGCCAATGTGGTTGTACAGCAAACTCATGGAAGAAGTGAAAAGAAAAAATAGCATGTATAAAGAATGGAAGGAGGGATTAATGTCTAAGGAAGAATACAGATGTGTAGCCCAAGCTTGTAGGAACACTGTAAGGAAAGCTAAAACTCAAAATGACCTGAGGCTAGCTACGGAAGCAGAAAGTAACGAAAAGGAATTTTTCAAAAATGTTTGAGGCAAGAGAATGACCAAAGAAATGATAGGACTGCTGCTCAGCAAGGATGGTCAAACAGATCGTAATGAAAAGGCTGAACTACTCAGTATCTATTTTGCTTCACCACCCCGACTCCTGCAAAAAGAGGACTGCGTGCTTCTATACATCAGCAGAGACCTTGGCAAGGGATCTGGTTTGCAAACCAAGATTGACAAGCAGTTAGTCAGGAATCATTTAGTTAACCTAAATGAGTTCAGATCTTCAGGGCCAGATGAATTCCATCCCAGAGAACGGAAGGAACTTGCTGACATACTTGCAGAGCCAGTTGCCATCATATTTGAAAAATCTTGGAGAACAGGTGAGGTGCCAGAGAGGTAGAGATGAACAAACATTTTCCATCCCCTCAAAACAGGCAAAGAAAGAAGATCCAGGAAACTACAGCCAGTCAGTCTGACCTCAATACCAGGAAAAAATAATAGAACAGATTATAACAGTGACTGTCTGTAAATATCTTGACAAAAATGCAATTGCCAGTAGGAGCCAGTATGTGTTTGCCAAGAACAAATGCTGCCAAACTAATCTTAGATCTTTTTTTATTTAATCAAGTCTAATAAATGGTGGAAATGCTGTGGATGTCATTTATTTGGATAATATTTTGATTAGCAAACTGATCAGATATGGAATAGAGGAAGCACAGATAGATCCATAATTGGTTAGAAAATCATGCTCAAAGAATCATCATCATCAATGGCTGTGCTTCATTTTCTGTTCAACTTCTTGTGACTTGTCCGCTTCTTTTTCTTTTTCTCCTAAGCTAGTTTCTTCTTGGCTGTTACCAACCAATCCATTTTCCGTGTTCCTATTCCTGTTGCATTCATGATTTGCCTCTCATTCTGTAGCATACCAGGATTAAATGTTACAGGCCCTCATTGGCAAGTATTCTGTTCAAGAAGGAAGATCATAGATAGAATTTTGAACAGGAAGGGCGAGATAAAAAGTCTATTAGCTGCCCCTGACTATTCACATTGTCACTCAGCTCCTCCTTCGTGAAAAGAATGTATGCAAAGAAGGTGTTGCTCATAATATCATGCATCTGTGTTTACATTTTTGGTAGTAAACAGCTGCTGAAGATCAACTGTGCAGACTAATGAAAAACACTTACACCATCCTTTCCACCACCAGTCTGGATGTTTTTCATCTTGCGCACTAAGGTGAGATAAAAGCCTTTCCCAAAGGAGTTCTTAAGGAAAACAGGAGATCCTGAGCAGTGTAGCTTCCCCTGGGAAATGATAGCAACCCGATCTCCAAGGATGTCTGCTTCATCCATATGGTGGGTAGAGAGAATGATAGTTCTACCTGAAAGGAACAGAGAAGACATAAAGAAGCTCTCAGGCTTACACCATGATTGCAAAGAGGTCATGAAAGGCTGGGCCATACCTTCTGAAGGGAAGGCTTTGATCATACATTCCTGGGTTTTGAAAGGAGTCTGGAGTAGAGCAGATCCTGTGTCAGTAATCTTGTGTACAGGCTGTGTTAGGCTGTATAACACTTGACTTAGAGCCAGAAAGTGGCATATAAGACCTTAAGAAGGAACAAGGAACTTTTTTGGCCCCAAAGCAGTATTGACTCTTGACAAGTACATTGGGGTTACATGCTAACAGTGGTCAAGGCCACAGCCCAAACTGTGATGAATCTGTGATGAACTATACAGCTGGTACCTGCTCCTGGAACGATTAGCTAGTTGGAGACTCAGACAGAATTCATACACACTGAATTCATCATGTTTAAACATAACCAGACCACAAGCAGGAAGAAATTGGGAGGGAGAGTTATGCCCAGGGAGGGAGTGATCAATCTGTTCCTACATCTACAGGTTGCTACCTTTCCTCACTACACAGACTCCTTTTCTCACTGTGTGTCAAGAAAAATATCTTATCTCCAAACAGCTTTTTGGCAGAGAAGAAACTCTTATCTCTGATCAGCTGCTGATCAGAAGTAAGGATTTTTCCTTGCCTGGGGAAAAGGGAGAGGACCTGGGAAAGAAACTAACATGCTTCACAGGAAACCACTGCAAACCATATCTTGATGCTTGACCAAAAATCATCCCAGTATCTAAAAGCTACATGTCATGTCACGGGGCCCACTTCTAATAAGGCCGCCTAGGTCAGGCCTGTTTCTCTGGAATGAGCAACAAAAGAAACTCAGGTGGCTGTTCTTGCTGCCACCAGTCTACCTCATCTAGGTTTTAATTAGTGTCTAACATCATTTACTCAGCCAAGTGTCATCTTGCTCATTGAAATTTAACATCACACAAAATTCCTGTGACAACAGTAGATGCCTCTTCTGATAGGACTTTTATGAGGAAAAATAAGTACAGTATAAGAATGAATTTCATTATTGACCATGCAATGTTTGCACAACTCAGGAGAAAACACAGGAACCACAATAGCCTATCATCACCAGAATAAAATGAAATGAGGTTGTCCAACAGTTTCATTCAACCAAACAGAGAGATTTTCCCTTGCAAGATGGACTGCAACCCTCACCATTCCAGCCAACAGGAACAGTGGCTGGTGATGATTAAGATTTTAGACTGACATGGTAGTAAAGTGCTCAGCTAGTTTCCTGGGTGGGTGGGTGGGTAGATAGAGGGTGGTGAAGAAAGGGTTAAGAGCATTGGAATTCACCTGCCAGAACACTTGCTGCAGGCCTCTAGTCTATCCTCTAATTAGACCTTACTTAACAACCTTACAGGATTAAACATGCAACAGCCTGACAACTAATAAAATGGGTCAGCAGAGAGGCTGTGACAGGTACTCTCCTCACATCTGGAAAGTACATCATCTAGCCCTGTCAGCCCTTCTCATTTAACAGTTTGTCTGTTGAAGCCAAGAGACTTACTCTTGTACGTGGCTGCAGGTGTGTAGTGCCCAGAAGTTGTCAATAACTGTTCCCTTTTCATTTTAATGGGAAGCTTACCTCATGGTATCTTCAGAGAGAAGGTATCATTATTAGTAGCTACACAAAGTATAAAATGTAGGTTTGGACTACGACTGATTGACCACAGTCTGCTTCGCCTGAAATCCATGAGCTATTTAAAGGTGTGTGGTTCTTTTAATCTACAAAGTCTGCTTCACTGAAATCCATGATAAAAACAAAAACACAACAAAAACAAAATATTTTTATTGAAGCCAAATTACCTGAACGATACTTCAGTATGAGATCCCAAATGGAACGTCTGGAATACGGGTCAACTCCAGATGTGGGTTCATCAAGAACAATCACTTTTGCCTCACCTACAAAGGCTATGGCAACAGACAGCTTTCGCTGCATGCCGCCTAAGTCCAAAAAACAAAACAAAACAGGACAAAACTGAGAAATAAGAGAGGAATATTTTTCACAGGAAAAGGCAGCAGGTCCATTGAAGGGAAGGTTTCCTCTCTGAAGTATGCTGCAGAGTTTTCACAAGCAGCCATCAAATATCTTAGTATATATATAGTCATACCTCCACATTCACTAGGGTTAGGGGCACAGGACCCCTGTGAAAGTGGAAAAAACGCGAATAACTCTAAGCCCTCCCAAACCCTATTTTAATACACAAAAAAGTATGACCACTATATCCAACCACCATGGATTCCTTTGAGGTATCAGGGTTCCCTCACGAGGCAGAAGTGGGTGGCTGGTGGAACTTATTGCCACTTCCCCTGCTACCCCACACCATTTTTATAGGGACTTACAAGCCTCATTTGCAGTTTCTCAGTCTCACGAGGCTTGCTGTCTCTGTTAAAAATGGCATAATGAGGCAGTAGAGGTGACAGCAAATAATCTGTGAATGATCAAATCCACAAAAGTGAAACCCACAGATCTGGAGGGTTGGCTGTAATAGGAAATCTTCCTGCACTCTAAAATTGCCAAGTATATAGTGGGATAAACTTTGTGCATGCCAGAGCCTACTTCATCAGACGGATAAAACTTTATGCTACAACAAATGTGTTCAACTTTAAGGTGCCTCAAGATTCTTCAGTTTTATTCTTCTGAAAACAAAAAGCAGTTATTCAGCCCCCAAATTTCTAGCATGGTATGACTTGAAGGCATACAACAACAACAAGTAACTTAACACTTTAGTTGCGATTTTAGAAATGTAATCTAGGCATCCAAAGAAAAGGGGCAGATAGTCACCAAGGGAATGTGAACACAGACAATACAAGTTTTAGATGGGAATGGTTATCAACGTCTTACTCTGCAATGCTAGGAATGTGGAGGCTGAAGGAAAATTTCCTGGAGGGGCAGAATTCTTATGGGTGGGCAATATCTTCATTTTGTACCCCTCCCACCATAGCCATACTCCTTTAGCTACTGTTCTGGATTCTGTTCTTTGTTCAAATTGTGTTCTTCTTCCATCTTATGAAGCTGTCAAAGCAGCTAACAAACAAATGTTAAGGCAGTTAAACACCAACATACAAAAATATGTAGACTATAAAAATTGAACTTCACAACTTCATGACAATGCCAATGCATACCCAACTCAGGGGAAGCACAAATGCTGTACTAATACAACTCCAAACAATTTACAGACCAATGAAGAAAATTCAACAAATGCTACATTTAGCAAAGGACAAGAAGGATCCTCTAACTTCTGCTGGAGTTTATCGCATACTTTGCATTTGTCGGCAGGTCTACATAGGGACTACAAAATGCAACATCAAAACATGAATTAAAAAACATGAAAGACACTGCAGACTGATCCAGCCAGAAAAATCAGCAGTAGCAGAACATGTTATAAACTAACCTGGACACAGAATGCTTTTTGAAAGCACAGAAATTCTGGACCATTCTGACAACTACTGT